>JANTPZ010084913.1:0-12851 GCA_025593235.1 Vachellia pachyceras
TTTAAAGAATAAGACTCTCATGAATAGATGAAATGGAAACATGTCAGTTGAGTGGACCATATTTGGAAGTAAAATTGAGAAGAAGGGATTCAACCACAAGTTTTAGTAATTCCGAAAAAGGATTTTACTTGCACCATTCTTCAATCGTAGAGGGTGTTTGACTACCCAGAAAAGGAAAAAAAACCTTTTGCTAATATGGACACCATGGTCTAGGGGTAGTAAACCATGATTTTTCATAAACCAATTTTTTCAACCAATTGGAAGTTCTTCTTCAAAATTTATTATATAAGATATCTTTTTATGGATTTTCTTTGAAAGTTTTTCTCAAAAAGTTAGTTGACATTAATAGAATAGCAAAATTACCCTTTATAAAAAACTATATTTTAAATATTGATATATAAAAAATACATGTAATTTGCCAAGTCATCCTAACTAACTTGACATGGGACCTATTTCATTATATATTGTAGTGTCTCAACCATGGGGTTAGTAGCCAAAAAAATGAAAGTTGTATTCAACTAACCTAAAATTGAGGGTTATTTGTATTTAAACATCTTCATAAAAAATATAAGAGATGTAACAAATTTTGCCACAACAACAAGTTTAATATGAAGGTTTTAGAAAAACTGAAAACAAATGCAAGAAGAAAGAACTCGCAAAATGGGTATTTAAAGACATTAAATCATGATAAAAAATACACTAGATCCCTATGAATCTGACTAACTTATAACATCCTACTAAATCAGCAAATGCATGGCTAAAATAGAAGAAACTTCGACGGGATCAAACTCTAACAATTTATTTTCAAACTACAACTAATTTCTAAAAATCAGCAACTTACTAATATCAGCTAGTGAGGCATATCTCAACATAATCACTAGGTGAAAATCCATGTAACACTCTATTCCTACCAAGCTCCAAGAGAAGGATGAACTCCTCTTCATCCTGATGATAACCGCTCAAGAACCACAACGCAAAGGAAGGCTGAAAATTCAAGAACCACAAAATGTATTACACTATTTCCTCGATCTAAACACCTTTGACAGATCCGTGTGTGGGATTAGAAACTTTTTTTGAAATTTGTTTCTTCCGTTATGTGTGTACGTTCTAATTCCAACAAATCCAAAGCTCTGCAAATGCTCATGAATTCTACTATACGATGCTCTAGGTGCCTGCTTCAACCCATACAAGGCTTTCTTTAGCAAGTAGACCTTATCCTTTTGCCCTTGAACAGTAAAACCTTCTGGTTGCTCTACAAAAATCTCCTCCTCCAAGTAACCATTGAGAAAAGCTGACTTAGCTGCCATGCAACCATTCCTTTTAAGCTGCTATTGCAAGTATTAATTTGATTGCATCTAGGCGTGCAACAGGTGCAAAAGTATCTATAAAATCCTCTCCATACACTTGTGCATAGCTTTTGACCACCAACCTTGCTTTGTACTTGTTGATGGAGCCATCGGCATTCAATTTTGTTTTTAAACACCCATTTCGCACCTATAACTTTCTTGTTTTCTGGTCTATCAACTAAAACCTAAGTTGGATTCTTTTCAATCAGATTGAGCTCCTCTTTCATAGCATCAATCCACTTTGGATCCTTCACTGCATCTACAAAATACTTAGGTTCCACTAAAGACATATTACATCTTTGGTACACATCAAATAATGATCTTATACCTCTAATTGAAATGTCATCAATGGTATCATCTAATGGAGAGGTTGAGGATGATGGTGATCCATGGTTCGGTATACTTCTTTTATCTTCCCACTGCCACTTTTCTAGTTCTGCAAATTGAATATCTTTGCTGATAAGTATTTTTCTAATTTGATGTTGAAATACTTTATAGGCTTTAGAGACACTGCTTTAACATATAAAGATACCCAAATTAGCCCTCCTATCAAGCTTATCACTTTTCACCTGTGGCACAAGAGTATAATAGACACAACCCAACACTTTTAAGTTTGTTAAAAGTGGCTTACAACCATTCCATGCTTCAAATGGCGTCTTCCCTTGCAATGCTTTTGTAGGTAGCGTATTTTGCAAAAATACAGCCGTGTTTTCTGCTTTAGCCCAAAACTTTTTAAGTAGATCTTTCTCATGAAGCATGCAGCGATACATCTCCATAATTATTCTATTCTTCCTCTCACACACCCTATTTTGTGGTGAAGTGTAAGGAGCTGTCAATTGATGCTCAATTCCAGCATCTTCACAAAATTTAGTGAACTAATTTGATGTATGTTCAGTCCTATATCTGATCTAATGGTTTGAATTTTACAGCTACTTTGATTTTCAATCCAGACCTTGAAATTCCAAGACACTCCTGCAACTTAAGTTTTGAATCTCAAGAAATAAATCCAACACATTCTGGTTATATCATCAATAAAGACTATGTAATAAAGACTTCCATTCAAAGATGGTTCAGACGTAGGCCCACAAAGATTAGTATGGATCAATTGTTGTTTTTGAGTTGCTCTCCAAATAGATTGAGCAAATGGCAACCTAGTTTGCTTCCCATAATGGAAAGCTTTACAAACTGCATTGAGAGGTTCCAATGAAGGTACTCCTTGCACCACATCTTTCTTGCTTAGATCTTGCAATGCAAAATCATTATAATGGCCTAGCCTCTTGTACCAAAGTTCAGTTTCATCACTGATTAAAACATGAGCTCTTTGATCAATATCAATCAAATCCAAAGAATAATATATATTTTTCATTTTGACCATAATCAATAATTGACACGAGCATCACTAATTAAACGCATTTTATTTTTAAACAACATTTCAAAACCTTTACTTACCAACTGGCCAACACTAAGAAATTTTTTGATATACTTCAGGAATAAAAAGAACATCTGAAATCTTCTTTATACCTAAAGGAGTTTGCAATGGGATGGTGCCTCTACCATTAACCTTCATTTTATCTCCATTGCCTATCTTTGTTGTAACTCCTGCTACCTCTTCAAGATCAAGAAATAACTCCTTATTACTAGTGATGTGCTAGTGCAACCACTAGCTATATATCAACCAGATCACTTGATGTAGTGACTGAAAAACACTTTGCGTGAATAAATGTTCCTCCTATTGTATGCAACATGAGCTTCTACACTTGTTGAGTTTTGTTTTTACATATTTTGGCAATATGCTCTAACTGCTTGCACTTATTGCATTTGACATTAGATCTCCTCAAACATTTGAATGGTGGATGACCCTTCTTCCTACAATGTTCATAAGGAGGAAAATCACGCATATTATTATCTCCCTCCTTCTTATCAGACCCAACCTCCTTTTTCCCTTTCTTCCTTATTTTTTGACTTTGACTGACTTGCATCTTGGCTTGCAATGCGCCCTTAACGGACCCTTCCTACCTCATGTGCCTTCTTTGTTCCTATGTTTACAAGGCACTCAAAAGTTCTACCAAAGTAATGATTGACAGATCTTTTGAGTTCTCCAAGGCTAATATGGTTGTTTCAAACCTTTCCGGCACTGTTACTAATAGCTTATGCATTATTCTAGAGTCAGCAAATTCACCTCCCAACAACCTCACTTTATTTGCAATTCTTATAACTTTATCTGAATAATCTTGAATAGTTTCATATTCCTTCATCTTCTACAATTCGAATTCCCTTACAAGATTCTGCATCTGCATTCCCTTAATCTTCTTATCTCCTTCATACTCTTGCTTGAGATAATCCCTGATCTCCTGTCTTCAGGGTCATAATTCTTGTGAAAATTGCTGGAGAAACAATAGAGAATAAACAAGACTTGCTTTTGACTTTCTTTACCTTTTCTCTTTGTGACTTCTTAGTTGAGCTACTTTAGGATTTTTTGACAAAGGAGGAATTTCGTAATCCTCCTCAATAGCTTCCCATATATCATTGGCATTTAAATAAACCACCATTCTCACAACCCACATATGGTAATTTAGGCCATCGAAAACTGGAAGAGCTATGGCAAACAAAGAGGGTTCAGCTTGTGTAGTGGTTTGCATTTTGGCTAACACTCAGTGTTTATCTCACAAGTCCCACAAGATAACAACACTCTGATATCAATTTAAAGGTTTTATAAAAGCTGAAAACAAACACAAGAAGAAAGAGCTCTTAAATTTTTTTTTGAAAATGTATATTATTCAATCTACAAAATGGGTATTTAAAGACTTTAAATCATGATAAAAATTTGCTAAATCCCTATGAATCTGACTAACTAATAACATCCCACTAAATCAATAAATACATGGCTAAAATATAGGAACAAACTTTGACATAATCAAACTTCAATAATTTATTTTCAAACAGCAACTAATTCCTAAAAATCAGCAACAAATTAATATCCGCTAGTGAGGCATATCTCAACATAATCACTAGGTGAAACTCCATAGAACACTCTATACCTACCTAGCTCCAAGAGAAGGATGAACTCCTCCTCATCCTGATGACAACTGCTCAACCAGGGAAGTGAAGCTTTGTAATGTTGTTCCTCTACATACTGACATGCAATCTTATGAGCCCATTTCATATTCACATGAAGAAATGCCAAATGATGAACACAACAAAGCAAAACTGACCTTACCATCATTCAAAGATATGCTACTCTACCATGCCTCCAAGTAAGAAGAGGAGGATGAAGATCTTGCATTCTAAGAAGGTGATATCTCCATCAACAAAGCTGGTCCTGAAACATCCACAACCATAATCCTCGGAATAACACCCCCTTTAAATCAATTAAGAAAATAAATTTAATATTCTGTTGTCACAATTCAGATGTGATTCAAATTCAATGACATTCGAACATTAACTATATTATCCACATTGTAACTTCCCATGTAAGGAAGCAATGACTATCAAAATACCCTCATTAGGGTCACATATGCTCAATTCATAAAGTAACATTCGCAGATTAGCAGTGATACATTCACATCCAAAAATAAGTAAAATAATATGAAGAGTATGCACAACCTATTATTTATGGCAATATATTTATCTTCCACATAAACGTCTCAAAAGAAGAGGCCCTACAACAGATGGATACAACACTATGCCTCTAGCTCTTTTCCTTCCTGTCTACTAGTACTGGGACCCTTTCCTAAAAAAAATATTGAAACCACAGGATGAGACTTAAAGTCCTAGTAACCAACAGATAATTTATCAAATATTTAGGCAGGGTTATAAGAGGTGAAGTAAGGATAAGTTCATTTAAACGGATATTGATAGCATTTATAACCCCAAAAGAGTATTTGATCATTAAATACATAGCAAACATAATAATATACTCTAGATAGAGGAGTTAGGAGAATAACCAAATTTTCAAGTGAATAATTTAGTAACCAAAAGTACACCAACATAGTACAACCCAATTTATACACAATTCCCTCCACCAAGCTCCTCCTTGTATCACCTGACGTGGACTCTAACCTATAACAATAGAAGACTTGGCCAGAGTCAACCATCAATATGAGGTTAATGAGCCCCCTCATAGCCGCCCACAACTGGGTTCGCCTTATAGCTTACCGCAAGCGTACGGGTCGCAAGTAGTATAAAAATATCGTTCCCACGAGGACTAACGCATAAACGACATAATCAATGCAATTATGTGATTAATTAGGTTGAGTGAATCAATTGAGTAATAATGTCCTAACATTTTACCAAATTCACGAAAACTAACTATAAACAGACTAGAGTTTTAATTCAGGGATGAGGGATGCCTAGGATTATTTTTCACCAATGCAATTCATGAGAATTAAATACATACAACTCTGTTAGTGATTAAATGACATAATATGTTTGTCTAAGGTTCAAAAGCAATTGATTAAGCTCTCTCAGGTCATAACCAAATTAATATTCTCTTTTCACATGCACAATCTCTTGCTACAGTTAAAAGAAAATAATCATTAAGCAACAACTTTAATGTGACAATACTAGGTTAATAACTATATCTCTATGTTACTAACAAACCATCCATTTGATTATTTAAAATTCAAGTCTAGCATAATTTTATCTAAGTCTTACAATTAAATTAACTCTCTCAAGCTTAATTCAATTGAACAAATCAATCTAAGTGATGGCTAATCGATTAGAAGCATTAAACACAAGATAAAATTAACATATAATTGTCACTAATCACCAAAGAGAGTATTATCAATTCTCAATTCATGCAATGGTTCAAAATAATCATAGAACAAATTGCTTAGCCACTAAACATTTTAGCAACAACAGCAAAGTATTGAGGAATTAAATTCATAAAGAGGAACCACAAACAAGAGAAAATGACAGTGAAAAAAGTAGGCAACGTGTCTGGAAGAGGGAGAAGATAATGGAATTAAGAAGCAGAAGCAGCAAACGACGGCCTCTTAGCTCTCTCGTGTGCTGCTGAAATCTGTTCCAGCTACTCAGAAACTCTCGCTCCTGGTGCTCGCAGTCTCTCGTCCAGGTGAAGCCTCCAAGCTCGCTCTCTGGTGTCGCGAGTTCTCCGATTTCTGCTGCTATCGACCGCAAAAACTGTTCTCACGTTCTCTCAGCTTTGTGACTCGTCCAAAATCTGTTGCTCTCGTCTGTCACCTCACCCTCTCAGATTAGCTCTTTCCCGTTTAAAACCAGCTCTCGTCCTGTTTTCTCTCGGATCTGATGCGCCGTGATTCTCGTGCTTTCTGTTCCAGCCGTTATTTCTTCCGTCTTTTTCTAGGTTTATCATCAGCTACCTCCAATTCATTACAGACGCTGTCTGCTTTCAATTATTCCCCTCAGCTCTCATATTGCCAAACGATGTCGTGTATGCTATCTTTTGATCCTCCAATATTCAGCTCCTAAAGTTGCTGTGATTAACATAATAACCTAAATAATAATAACAATGATAAATAACAAGATAACAAAAACCAAAATCTTTTTATTGTTTTCTTTAATCTTAATTATTTCTAAAATTATTATATTTGCAATAAAATCCCTAAATCATGTGATAAATTCAAATCTTATCAAAATCTCATCTAAACCTTTTTATTTTGCATTAATAACTCCCCAAGTATATCAAAATATATCTCAATTTCTATTCAAAATGGGGAGTTATCAGTCCAAGACTAGAAGGTGTCATCCTCTCTATGACCGCCCACAATTGGGTCCAAGACTCATGAGAGTTGACCATTTTCAAAGCCACCCACAACTGGGTCCAAGACTTAGAAGGTCTAATATAATGTCAACCACTGTGATCAGTAGTGGTGACTATTGCCATAGACTTAAAAATTTATCAAATGTATCATCTTCCCAGACTACATCACCATCCAATCCCAAACAATACCGTAATCATTCCTCAATAACACATTTATATGACTTCTCATTTTACATCATGTTCTCAATTATAATGTAATATCACATTATATAAAGAGTCACTAATATAAATCATAATATTAAAATATTATCCGCTTCATCAAGGATTCATAAACATGTAGAACTTAGTTTCCAAAGGTAACTTCATGTGAATTTCAAAATTTAATCACCATATGTAAATTTTAAATTAAGACAACACTTACGGTTCAAAAGATGTTTTCCAAAACATCTCACAACCCATAACAAGCTTATAAAATAAATTAAATGTGGTTACCTCACGCTTAAACAATTATAAAATACCACAATAATCCAAACCCAAAGCTCAAGTCACCAAAACACAATTAATCTACACAATTAATTAAATCACACATTAATATAATGTTAATAAAGCAAGTACATATATAAAATTTAAATAAAACTCATTTTCTTTCTAAACTTTAACTTTTCATAAAATTCTCCACATATAACCATAATTCAAACTCTTTATCTCAATCTCCTTTTGATAATCCAATAATTCTATTGTACTTTTTAAAATTTTAATCAATATACAAAAATCCCAAAAATTTGTTATCTTTAGATCGTCAAACATCACATAAATCAAATATCATCAAATACTTATTAAATCCCAATTTCTTTCTTCTATAAATCATGTCTCATCCAATAAAATCATTAAAGTATCCATATTTCCTCAATATATCTAAAAATATCAAATTCCAACATTTAAAGTTTCACCAACATTTCTAATATCCATACTTCATCATCAACTTCAAATCTCATCCATTCAAAAATTATTATAGGCTCTAAAGAGCTAAAATAAATTATAAAAACTCAAACTCAATTGGTACAATATCCTATATACCCCAAAATAAAAAGATTAATAAAAAAATCATTTAAAATTCCCAAATCAACAAATAACCAAACTAAACCGATTAAATCTCCAATAGCACTTCCAAAATCCAAAATAAATTGTTTAATATCATTTTCATTGGGCAAATAATCAGAAAATAGAAATATTAGGTCTCATTCAAAAATAATAATTATAAAATAATAAAACCACCAAATCAAAAATCCAAACCAATTAAAATTATCCATTAACATCATAATACATTTATATACTTTTATATTTTCAAAACTCAAAACTTCTCAAAACCCTAACTCTAAAAATTTCATCTAATCAGAATAAAATTACTACCATATTAAAGAGAAAAATTCATAGAACAACTTTTATAAAAAAAATTTAATGATTAGAGCTAACTTTGCTTATCAAAATAAGCTCTAAAGCATCAACAACGGTGGACGAACGACGCACAGCCAACGAATGCAAAAAATGACGCTTTCTCTCTCCCCGACTGGTTAAATAAGTGTTATGGGGAAAATTACACAACTTGACCCAAAGAATTAAAATATTACAAAATGATCCCTTTTTTACTTTTTTTTTCTTTTTCTTATTTTTTTGTATTATAATTTATTCTAAATTTTAGAATTATATTTAAGTAAGCATATGTTATTTACATAACATCATAATAAATTTCAATTATCATGAAATAAATATTTTCAAATGACAAATTTTTTTTAGAAATAAGTAAAAATTTAGGATGTTACAGGTCCCTTTCCCTTTATCTCCATCAATTGATAAGATCCATTGCTAAATGAAAGTATAAAGTTGCAGTGATGATAAAGATGCTCGGCCTCAACATACACTACAATGACCTTCGCAACAAAGTAGTTAGCCTATGGAAACTCAGTGGTCCGGTGAGGTTCACTGATCTCGAAGGGAACTACTTCATTGCTAAACTTTGTAATGAGAAAGAAAGAATACCAAGGCATCTAGTTAGGTGGCCTTTGGGTTATCTTAGGCCATTACCTCACAATAAACCTTGGACTCCAAAATTCTCCTCACTTGTGCTGCCTCTCATGTGATGGGCAAGGTTCACGCACCAGGTTTGCTAGCAAAATGCTACAAGATTGTTATTTGAGCAAGTGGTGAAGTTCTCGGCAAGGTTTTAAGAATTGACTATAGCACTGCCTTAGAAGGAAGGGGATGTTTGCTAGAATAGCAGTGTTAGAGAAGACAACGTGGAGAAGAATACTACTACCTACCTTAGCCACAAAAAGAATGTCAGTTCCCAATAAACTCTTTGGTCAAGCACTACTCAGATAAGAAAGATTACCAAAAATAAGAAACCTCGTACCAGTAATACTCAGATAGCTTCCATGACAAATAAACAACCGGCCATAAAACCAACCTTGAAAGCCTTTTTGTTAGTAACGCCTATATAGTCACCCCCACCACCATGTTAGACCCTAGCCTCCACAGTGTTGTATGCTTCCCCAACCCTAAAATTTCCCTTCAACCCACCACAGAGCCCACACCCAAAGCCCATCCCAACCTCTGTATATAAAGTACTAATTCCCCACATGTTCCCTTCTAGTTATTATGTCTTCGTTCATTTGGAACTGTCAGGGTGCAACTGCGAATAAGTTTTACTCAGTACTTAAATATATTGGAAATTGTGCCCTAAAGGCCAATTATTATACCTTAAACATTGTTGATATTTAATGTTTTTCTCCATTTTGTTATCATAGTTTTTGCATGTTTATAATGATAATAGCACCCTTGGATGAGTTATAAAGATCGTCCTAAATGTCCTTAGTCGGTTGTCTATGTGGGAGCAAAGATGAAATAAGACTAATAAGACTTCGATAAGGTACGGAGATACGAATCAAAGTTATAGGCATTGTAAGAGTACAAGGTGTTGGACCCATCCACTATGAGAAAGCAGTATGGATTAAGTCATTAGCTTATCTCATACGTAATCATGTCACCACGCCCTTTGACATGAGATCATTATGGATTCCAACATGGTCGCTAAGTTTTTACTTAGTCAAAAGTCACATTTGACTGGGTGATGATAAATGCTACAATCGGATTTAGGGGTCTTTTATGTGGAGGAATGTGAGCGATCAAGATGGGATTTATCCATCGCATTAGTTGAGAGATATTACTGGACCCCTCGATGAGTCAGTCTGAGAAATGTATGGCCATATTGCAGGGAAAAGGAGTTTCCGTTTCTGAGATCAAACTACTTAGGGATCGAGAAAGTAATGGTCAAGAATAGGAGGATGACGTCATTTATGCCTCATTTTTTACCGAGATATCGTGTGACAAAAGGGATGTGATGTGGTTGCATGAAAGGTTGTGTCGTGTTAACGATTCCCATATGATTTAGGTAGTCGCAACGTCTTGCTAGAGGCCACTTGTGACTTGCGGGCTAGTATTAAGTTTAGCCAACTGCCAACTTCATATGGGCCTACAGGGTCACACGCAAAAACAGCCCAACATGAGCTTCAATTCTATGGTTTATTTGAATTATATATATATATATAAATTCGAAATGACAATAATATTATATGTTGGTTTCAATATTTAATTTATTTGATGAATTAAATAACTAATATTGATATTCAGATTTAATTTATAAAGATAAATTAAATTTGTTGGCTTATTATTTGGATTAATTATATGGATATGATTTGATCAAATCAGATTAATCCAAATTAGAATTGCAAATTTCAAATTTCATGTTTTGAATTTCAGATTTCGAATTTCAAGATTAATGTAGATTAATCTTGAATATCTTTTGAATTTCGAATTTCAAGATTAGTAAAGATTAATCTTGAATATCCTTTTTTGAAATTCAAATTTCAAGATTAATGAAGATTAATGGGAAAATGACGTACATGTCCCAAGGAAGAAGGTTTACTATAAAATGGTCCCAAACATTTAAAGTTTTGCTCTCAGGTCCCGTGGGACCTTTTTGTCATACATTGATCTTGTGAAAAGTCGAAATTGCCCCCCGCTTTTATGAAAGGTGAAGGTGAAGTCAGGGACCCAAAGTCCCATACAATCTCAAAATCTGACCTTCATTCGTTTGAAAGGCGGGGACCAGGGTTTTCTCGCCATTCGCCGTCGTGCTGCTCGCCTGAAGGAGTCGCCGTCGCTTTGCTCGCTAGTCGCCGTCGCTCTGGTCGCCTAAAGCCGCCGCCGTTGCTTTGCTCGATCGCTCTGATTGCCTGAAGCCGTCGTTTTTCAAAATCGCTGGAACTGGAGTTTCTACAGGTGATAAATTTCGAATCAATTATGGAAGAATTAATCAATGTGGAAGGATACAAGCAGAGAGATGTTTGCATGAACTGTTATATAATTATGTAGGAGTTTTCTTGAACAATATGCTAGATTGAGGTTATTCTTTCTCCTTGATTATACGAGAGGATGGGATAAAAATTGTGGATGATAATATTTTGGTATATTCAGATTTGGTTGGCAACCTCTTCTTAGGCACAAGGCATGGATGTGCTGATATATGAACTACATATGAATCTTGAAATCATTGACTTTCAGGAGACTGGAGCTAAGATCAAGGAGCTTACTATGCTAGAAAGCATCAACCCGGCGGAAGGTATTCTTCCCTACATTCACCATTAACTATCTTTATTAAGAATATTACTATCAGCTTTAAAGCTATTTGAGTCATATCTTCTTGTTTTAATTTTCTTTCGTAGTCAAACATTGATCTTTCTAGATTTAAAATTTATGCTTACCTACCTTGAAAATGAAGAAGAGATAATGTAGACCTTCTCTTAGTTTTGTTCAAATTGCATGGATCACTGGGTCATTTTCAAATGAAGTCTGTTTAATTTAAGAATGGAAGAGATGAGTATGTGGTTTTAACAGAGTCAGGGTGTTTTAGAAGATTTGTGTGATTTGTTGTCATTTAGAAAAGTTTGTGTAAATTTTAGGATTTAAGGTTTAAGGTTTAGCTGATAATCCAAATAATTGTCCAAATTAAACTGTAAGTGTCAATTTTGAAGTTTTATGTTTTTGATATATTTTAATGTACATGAGGATATTATCATTGATGATATATTCATTTGCATTTGCAACTCTCACGTTTGAAAGTTAGAACTAGAAAACCTCATGCTTTGCTTAATTTGGTCTCATGTGGAAAATGTCTCATCTTTAAATCTCCAAGGTAGTTTAGTTTTTTAAGGGAGCTTCCAATTTCAAGGTTTCAATCATGAGCCATTTGATTGTCTCTATATTTAGGCTTTTTCCTGATGTCTGATAGATTCAATTTTTACATGTCAAGCCTCTTTCTTTATTTAATTAGTCTAATAAGAGTTAGAGATTGTATATCATCTGACTAAGAAAATGTAGGAAAGTAGTCTTTCTTTATTTAATTAGTCTAATAAGAGAAAGAGATTGTATATCAGCTTTCTTTATTTTTACAGGTCAAGCCTCTTTCTTTATTTAATTGGTGTTGGTTTCTACTCTTTGGGTTTGTGATTTGCTAATTTTGTATTGATAAAATGTTGTGGAGAGCATCTTGGTTTGAATCTGTGGACTGGGTGTAAGTAATGAATATGGTTTGCTTTTAAGTGCAGGTTTAATTGAAGAACTTTATCACTTGGACATTGTCAATTTGCACTTTTGATTCTTTCCATATGATATGTTAATGTTTTATTCTGGGAATTTGCAGGCTT
>JANTPZ010084917.1:0-10982 GCA_025593235.1 Vachellia pachyceras
ATAATGCATAGATTGTTATTACAAATTAATTTGTAATATTTTTAATTTTTTATATAGCCGGTTCGACCCCGGGTTAACCCCCGGTTCGACCTCTGACCTTTGACCCAGTGTCTCGACCGGTTCGTTGTCCGATCCGGTTTTTTGAACCTTGATGATTAATACTATATAAGGTTTTTCTTTTATTGTATGATTAAGAGCTCATTTGGCGCACACACGGCGAAAATCAGTTTTTACGGATTTTAAAATAAAACGTAGGTTTTAGAGAATAATTTTTACAGATTTTAAGATTAAACCTAGTTTTTAAAAGGTAATTTTGTTTGTGAAACAAATAAGTAAAAAAGAGGAAAGAGAAATAAGGAAAAAAAGGGGAAAGAGAAATTTATTAGAAAAGAGAGTGTGATTTAACAAGAAAATAGCTTTTTCAAAATTTAGGTTTTATCTTCAGAATGGTTTTTTTAAAAAAATGTGAGTACTTAAACAAAATCTAAATTTTGCGACAAAACTTAAGTTTTTAAATATACTACCAAATGAGTTCTAATATTATAAGGTCTTTCTTTCCATCAACAAAATTTCACTCATCCGTTTTTTATGCACGTGTATCTTTTTATCTTTTTATTCGAGGTAAATCATGTTAAGGGTATTTTTTTTGCGTGAATCGTGTTAAAGGTATTGTTGAATACTTAAAGTGGTCACATCTCTTAATAAGCAGTGACAGACTCATAACTCTAGTTCAGAAAGTGTAAACTATTTTTTTAAAAAAATGACAATACAATTTTGAATTAGACTTATTTTTTTACATATTTTTAGAATATTTTAGGTTAAAATTTAATAGTTTACGATAAGCAAAACTTATTTTTAATATGTTTTGAAAAGAATTTAATCAAAAATTTAGTGAATTCAAAATTAGTAAATAAATAGGTGCAAAATAAATCACATAGTACTAATATATACTTAATTTTCTAAAAGTTAGGGAGTGCAACTGAATTCACAGGATTACATGTGGATCCACCTATGTTAATAGGAATTTGTATATCGGTTCATCATCGTATGAGAAAACTAATTCGTTCAAATAAATCCAATCACATTAATTAGTATCTTATTGTATATTTTGTTTTGCCATAATCTGTATTTTAATAACTAAAATATGCTTGTCTATGGTGATAAGGTTGCTCCCTTTGGTTTAATTTGCTCATTTTTAAAAACACTGGTGAGCAATGTTAGTATTTATCTGAGACATATTTGTTACCTAGTTTTCAACTGGAGCATTTATAAATTGAAGCTTGAAGAGAAGTTTGGGACTTTGGATGCACATCAGTAACAGCTTTTATAATAAAGTTAGAGATCACCAAAAAATATATATATACAGTGCCCCAAATTATGAGTTAAATTCTTCTCTGGTTCCATATCTAATACCAAAAAAAAACCTCCCCAGGCCTAAATTTTAATATTGAAGTAATCTAGGTTAAAATGATGCAACCTTACATAACCATCTTCACCTCCACTTGAAAAGCTGCAATGACAGAATGATCTTGAACTCAGCACATATTAAAAGATACAATTCAAGAGTAACTCAACTATTACTACATTTTATCCCTAATATAAGAGTCATTTAACTAATTCAGAATAATTAATTAGTTGAATCAGTTATCTGTAACAAAGGAGTAAGTTTCCCAACAATACTTTCTTTACTCGTATACAATACAACTACCCTTCAACAAAAGACTTCTTAATACATAAGTCATAGGGGTATTTTTTTTGGTAGATTATAAATTTAGAAGACAAAGTGAATTGACATCTTATATCTAAAACCAAAGTAAACTTAGCTTCTATATTTTAAGACTGGAAAGGGTAGAATATTGTGTAATTATATGCTCCAAGACACGGTGAGAAAGTAAAGGAGACCAGTAACCCAATAAATTAAATGGATGCGAATAAGATACGAAATCGCAGTTAAGTTTCTTGGAACTGTTATCAGGTTTCTCCACAAATAAAAACATGACATGTGGTTGAATTTTTTAGAAGTAGAGGTGAGCAAAAAAACCCGCCCCGCCCGCGACCCATCACTATTTACCCCATTAAAACCCGACCGTTTTGAACCCATGACGGGCGGGTGGTAAGTTAAGCAGGGCGGGACACGAGTTCACCCACGGGGTGCCCGTGCCCCGCCCGTAGCATTACAATATATTAAAAAAAATTCAGAAGCTCCCTCTGACACTGGACATTAGACACGACCGGATGATAGAGTGAGGCATAGACTCATGCCTTATGCCCTTCACGAATCTCCCTCCCTCCCAATCTCTCTTCCTTCTTCCTTTTCTCTCCACCTCTCCAGTCTCCGGTAAGAAGGAAGGACCTGAAACACCTGCTTTTTTTTTTCATTTCGTGGCATCGTTGTGGTAAGCGTCTTCTTCGTGGCTTATGGGGGTATTTTCTCTCACTCACAGGGTTCTTGTTCTGAGAGGTGAGAATCAATCAAGGGTTTGAAGTTGAATAATCTCGAGGTTTCATTTTATTTCTGATGGAACAAATGAAGATTGAGGTGGGTCTCGGCGGCGGCGAAGACTAACAAAGATGAATGTCGTCACCGATGGGAATCTGTTAATGGTCGTCGTCACCGATGGGAATCTCCAGACGAAGCTCTCGGATCTCGTGGAGCATCCAAACAACTCAAGTGCCCCCCGAACCGCGCGAAATGGTCGCCTATTACACGGCTCACTAACTCTGCCTGGGGTGTGGTGTGGGGGTACCTATTATTCTTCGGCAGTCCGGCGCATCCCTACTCACTTAAAGGATGCTGCTTAATTACGAAGGAAATTCAGACAAAATCCAGCGAATGGGTCTTAGGTTGGGGCGATGGGTGTTGCAAAGAACCCGAAGAAGGAGAAGGTGAAGAAGAGGACAGATTATAAGTACAGCAAAGAATGAATCCTCAGGCTTCCTCAGGCTGATTAGAAGAGGACAGATTATAATTACGAAGGAATCCTCAGGCTTCGCATGGAGGACGAAGTACAGCAAAGAATGAGGGAGAGAGTGTTGCAGAAGCATCACATGACCTTCGGTGGCTCAGAAGAAGACGATTACGCATACAGATTAGACCGTGTGACTGATATTGAGCTGTTCTTTCTTGTTTCCATGCACTTCTCCTTCCCTCGTCGCCATGGAGGTCCAGCCGTCCAAGTAAGTGCCTCGCGTCTGGTAAACATTCATGGTTCGCATATGGTAAGTGCCTCACGTCCATGTGAGATCGTTTCTGGTTAAATCAGTCTGTAGTTTTGATCCCGGTGCGGTGGAGCTGGTGGTTTTTTTTGTTTTTTTGTTTGGGCCTTGTGGGGGCACACGGGTAACCCGTTACCCATGTTGTCCCGCCTATTTAAACCCATACCCGTAGGTACGGGTCTAAACGGGTTACCCCATGGGTACGGGGTGCCCCGTACCCGTGGGGTCCTTAACGGGCGGGCGATGGGTTGCCCCCCGTGGTAGCCCCGCCCGCCCGTTGCACACCCCTATTCAGAAGATCCGTTTACATGAAAATTAGCTGTAAAATCATTCACCCACTCGTTATAACTTTATTCAAATAACCTTGTAGAAGACACACATGTTGTAGAATTGTAATTAGAGAAAGATGGAGAAAGAGGACAACCGGAGAGGGAAATAGGGAGAGATGGGACAGAGATAAAAGATAGGCAGACAAGAGAGGAGAGTGAAGAGCAGAAGAGGGGAAACAGAGTCAGTCCAATGAGTTTATCTCAATACAACACACCATGTAATTCCCCCCCAAATGACTTATTTATACACGCTTACAAATACCTAAATCACAACTGCTAACTGCTTAGCTCCCTTAATATCCCCACTAACCTAACTCACTCTACTTTATTAACAGTTGTGTATCAGTATATTGCTAAATTTTGTCTTTTACTGGTTTGAATGAACTCTCTTCATAATGGTTGAAATTACATTTGAAGAATGCTCCATCATGATTTCTAAACAGTTTAGAACTTTAGGTGACTAGAGCTAGGCATAAATTACTTAGACAGGAGACATGTTCAACATCTTTCACGGCATCTGTTCTGATTTACGAGAAAAGAGAAGCCAAATCACATAATGGTAAAACCATTTAGCGCTAGAAAAATTAACCAATGCCAGTTTCATGCTAATATTTAATTCGGAGCACAAATCGGCATTAGATCATTTCGCAAATTAATGTGAGAATGGTTCATATGTTGTCAGGAATTTAATAAGAGGGGAAAGAGGAAGAGAAACAGAGGCGAAATATGAGGGAACAGAAACAGAGATAGAGGGACGAGAGAAACTGAAAATGCATGGGGGTTCATTCAACTGTCAATCAAATCTGAATATAATAGGGTTTAGGGGTCTTATTTATAACCTATGACCCTCACCTACCCCAACGGCTATTGACTACAAATGAACTTCATACCTATATTTATTTTCGATAGTAGACCCTATTTAGATCTAGATTTCTAGTTGTCCTCCGAATTATTAGATAATGTAATTTTTCATCTCCACTACCAAATGTTGAAATGATAATGGGCTTGTTTGTTGGAGCGTTTGGAAAAATCAAACGCATATTCAACAATGTTTTTTCGCAAAATGAGATAATCTCATTCACATATTTACCTCGACTTACGTAAAAGTACTTCTCTACCGCGTTCCCAAACGGACACAATATATAGTCCTTACATTACATAACCTATTTCTGAATTATTAGATCTACATGCTCACCATGTAGCAAAAGGGCAATAGTCTTGGCCATTAAAAAAACACCTAAAGAGAAACTTTACAACTAAATATATATATATAAACACCAAAGGAGAGAGAAGGCAGGGGACGTACCTCTTGCCATCAGGATTAAAGGCAAGCGCATTAATTGGTCCAAAATGCCCCTTCACACCCCCAATTTCTTCTTGAAGAATCTAAATTTAAGGAAAACAAATATGAGATATGCAAGCAGAACAATCTGTCCACGACACATCATAAAGAGAAATCTAAGCAGGAAAAAGGGACAAAGAAATCAACCTTATCAAAAAACTTGGCTTCAAATTTTCCAGCACGATGATCAGTAGTAGTAACAGCTGATGCATCTTGACCACCTCCAAGCACCACCTAGAAAACACATGCGGTGAGATATACCAGAAACAAAATTACACCATGAAAGTTTCATGACAAGCACATAATTCAAAATAACATAAGCACATACATGGTCAAGAAGAGGTGACATGGCCACTGCATTGACTGGGCGTTCTGTTATGTATGTCTAGATAAGAGTCAATGATCTGGCATCCCAAAGATAGGACATTGCCAACAGAGGAGAAAAGAACAATTAAGTTGACAAATATTACCCCAAGTTCTTCATAAGAATCTTCATAAAAAAAAGAAACACTGAACGGATATTTCGATACCTTAGCCGATTTATCAAGGGAGCCAGTCAGGAAATGGGAGCCATCTACAGATTTTACAAGAGACGTAACTGTCTTTTTGTGGCCAGTTTCTTTGTCTACCTCCTTAAGTAGCTCTTCTGTCTGCCAAATCATGAAAGACTCAAGATGATGATAGAAGCTGATTGGATGAACACTACAACAACTTCGGGGGCAGGTATTCTCATAGAACAGAGAAGGAAAATAACATCAAACTACAAGCTTCTAAGTATTCAATCTGGTGTTGACAATACTGCATATGATGTCAAGATAGCAATATCGCCATATAAATATCAAGGTCACTAACCTCAGAATCCCACATACGGATCACTGCATCTTCTCCAGCACTAATAATGGTTTTGTTTAGTGGACCCCAAATGGCTCTATTTATTCCTCCCTGAGGGCCTTTAATGACACGTATAGATTCGCCAGTCTCTGAAAAGTAGGTCATCAACTAATACCAACGGTACCATGATATTTAACTGTAATAAAAGATCACAATTCGTTGAATGCGTATGATGGAGCGCCACACTAGGAAAAGCATATTTTCAAATGTTTGCAAGATGCAACAGAAAGGCAGGGTAGGGAGTACAATATAACACTGACCTTTCAACACTTAAATAGCTAGGAACAGTCTCCAGGCAAAAGCCGTAGATTTGCCATACAAGCTGCCTATGTGAAGAATAAGTTTATCTATAATAATAGCACAATAAGGTAACATCATGACTACATTAAAAAATGTGAATGCTAAAACATCATGCTCAAACAGGGATGGAATCTTCCACACGAGTATCAACCATACGTTTCCAGAAAATAGAATGAACTTGTTTGCTTCTTTACACATATACTTGAAAGAACTTGACCTGGAGACTTGCCCCTAGATAGGTAAACACTCAAAAGTAATGCTTTATCATGTGATAAAAACACACCACTTAACTATAGATACTTGGATGCAACAATGAAAGAAATCAAACCATAAAATCAAGGAACATAAGTATTGAGCTTACGGTCATTGGTGTCTCTAGCAATGCATTTGACATGAATTGCAGAAGACAATTCCATGAAGGGATCCGTTGTAATAACAGCAAGTTTGTCTCCCACGGCGAAATCCACAGACCTAGCAGGAGAATCAAAATTGAATGTGAACAACTGCTGCCCGGTTTGAACATTCCATAGCTTCGCCGTCTGATCCGCACTTCCCGTTATAAGCCGCATGGAGTCTCCTGCATAATGACAAACATTGTTAGTAAAATCAACCATTTCCTATTAAAAGACTTTGACAATAGCAAACCAAAAATATAAGAGAAAACGAGGGAAATAAAGGAACTTACTGGAGACATCACAGCACCAAACAGCACCATTGTGTCCACGAAAAGTGCCCAAGCGTTCACCGTTGTCGGCAAACCAGACAGTGGGATTGTGGTCCTTAGCACAAGAGAAGAGAAGATCTCCATCTCTGTTGTACTTGAGAAACGTCAATGGCCTCTCATGGCCCTTCATCAAAATCGGCCTCATGGTTCTGCGAGTTTAGATTTAGGTTCAACATGCTAAAGCAGCATATGTGCGAGGAAAATAATAAAAAAGTAGAAGAGTAAAGGAAGGTGCAATCCAAAAACTAAAACTCAGTTTCAGCACAAGAGTTTCATTGTATCAGATTTCAACTCTGTTACACCAAACTAAAACTATTTAGACCAAAATCCCAACATTATAATGAAAACCCGCAACAACTTTCCACTATACCAACGAATAATTGAAATTCCTTGAAAACCGGGAAAAGAAAAAAAAACAGAAATGCAAGTTTGAAAAGCAAATTATTCCACTAATTAGGCAATTCCTTATTCATCAAGAAAGCATTCAGAAATTGGTTCTGGCATTACCAAATACATAATCATAAAAGGAAACAAGACCCTCAATAGAAGATAATTTTATCTTTTTTCAACAACTGAGAGATGATAGAGGACGAGGCATTAGGAAAACTGAAGATTTTAACAAGGCATATTGGCTAAGAATATTTTGAGGATAATGTCAACTGATAAGTCTAGCGCTTAAGCCCAGATAACCATCTGAATTGGATGATGGACTTTTACTTCACAGGTCACAGCAATCTCAAATGTGGAAGGACAGCTGTGAGGTTAAAGATTTGATTTTGAATCAACTACATTGTTTAATTGGTAATGGTTCTCAAACCAACCTCTCTAGCCACTGTAGTGTCCATTGCAGTGTGTTCGCCCACCATCTTTAACGCCAGTTGGGATCTGGCACTACATAATCAGGGGGATCTGTTACAGGTAAGCAGATTGGAAAAGATTTCATCCACATCTCAAATGTTGCAGGTTTACACTTTCTTTCAAGGATCCACTATCAGAATTTTTTCCTGCAAAGAAGGTGAAAGGACAGGGAAAATGGAAGTTTGATTCTCTCTCTCAGTCTCGTAGGGTGCTACTACTTCTGCATAACCAGGACATGGTCTCTACACCTCTACATTACACGGTTCCTATAAATGCAGTTGATGCAGTCTTTAGAAGAGTTCCGGAAGCTTGAGTACCAGTATCTGCTGGAACAAAAGGAGTGTGTGTGGGATTGTCAGACCTTATTGAAATCATTTAAGGGCTATCGCATGCTTGGTTTCTCTACAATTCTTTTTTTTTTTTTACACAAAGTTTCTACAAAATTCTAATATACTATGTTTATCAACAAAAACAGTTGGAGTCTTTTATTTGAAAGAGGAAAAACAAGTCGAAGAGGAAATAATAATTTAAGGAAAAGACAGACAAGAGAATGAATGAAGGAAGTAATTTCTACCACAGTGGAGACTGCTGCGATAAGCGAGAGCGAGACCGGAGAAGAGTGAGCACAATGCTGCAAAGGGATTTAGGAGGACAAAAATGTCAATATATATTATACATATAATTAAACTTCAAAAAATTTGCCAACAAATTTTTTTTAAAAAAATTATACATTATCCAATCCGTCACATCATTCATACTTTTTTTCAAAATAGGCAAAATAAAAATATTTTTATTAAATAAAGTACAATAATACTCTAAAAATACGTAACTATTTCTTGAATGATGGGAGTAAGGTTGATAAAAAAAGTATTTTAGATTGAAAAAGTCCATTCCAGTAGGGTAAAATGCATTCTCTCTAAAATGTTCCGTTGGGACAAAATGCATTCAGTTTAAAAGTATCTTAAAGCCAGAAAGAGTGGGAAGTTCATTCTTACCGAAATGCATTCCATCACTTAACATTTTTTTTTTTATTTTTTTGAGTTAAATTATATATTTAATCCTTTAAATTTACATTAAGCATTAGTTTGATCACTTGAATTGAAAAAGTATATGTTTAATACACGGTTATTTTCATTGTAAGCAATTAATTAATCCCTTAACTAAACGGTTCACAATTAATTAATTCTCCATTGTAAGCAAAATACTTAACAACAAAATTGCTTTCAATTCGTACACGTATTGCCAGAAAGAACAAAGAAGTCGCGTTGAAATTCCTTTTCATAATAATTTTTATAGATTCTGAGGTAAAACTTAGAGCCCGTTTGGTATGGTGGAATTGGGCCACATGGAGATGGAAATGGAATTGATTTCCATCTCCATATCTGTTTGGTTTGATGGAATTGGGCCACATGGAGATGGAAATGGAATTGATTTCCATCTCCATGTCTGTTTGGTTTGATGGAATTGCTCATGGAATTGATTTCCATATGGAAATCAATTCCATGAACAGTGCACATTTGGCTTCCATCCCCCAACCCATGGAATTGCCCAAAATTCCATGGAATTCCAATGTTGCCCTTCCCAAAAATTTTTTAAAAATGATTTTTTTAATTAGAATTCCAGAATTTTTTTTTAAAATTTTTTTTTTAATTAGAAGGGTTTTTAGGTCTTTTCATCCAAAAATCATACCTCATTTCCATGACATACCAAACATACTTTTAAAGCCCATTTCCATTTCCGTTTCCATATCCGTTTCCATATTCATTTCCATTTCCATATCCATTTCCATATCCATCAAAATGAATTCTGTGTACCAAACGAGGCATTAGGTTTTGGAGAATAGCTTTTACGGATTCCGAGACAAAGCCTAGGATTTGAAAAGATGACTATGTTTAGAAAGTTTTTGCTTTTACGGATTTTAAGGCAAAAAGTAGGTGAAAAAGATGAAAGAAAAAAAAGAAAAAATTTATTAGAAAAGAGGATATGATTTGATAAGAAAATATTTATGGATTTCGAGATAAAACCTAGGTTTTGAAAAGATGATTATGTTTAGGAAGTTTTTGCTTTTACAGATTCTGAGGTAAAAAGTAGGTGAAAAGATGAAAGAGAAAGAAAGAAAATGAAAGAAAAAATTTATTATAAAAGAGGATATGATTAAAATAACTTTTTCAAAACCTAGATTTCAAACTAAAGTTTTGTATCCAAAATAATTTTTCCAAAAAATGTGAGTACTTGGACAAAACTTAAGTTTTGGAGTAAAACTTAGGTTTTAAAACTAAAACTAAGTTCTGAAAAGTGAACCCAAACAAGCTCTAAGCAAAAGTTGATAGATTGTGCTCACAAGTTGAGAGATCAATCAAGCTCTACAAAGAATCAACCCATTTAGTTGTGAATCAAAATTTAAATCACCAATCAAATAAATGTTTATATTTAGTATCAACGTAATAAATTTTGGATCTCCCATAGGATGAGACAAAAACTCAGAACAAGGCCTATCAAAAGTATTTTTCTATATTAGTGTTGGATGTAAAAAAAAAAAAATTAACGCTAGACATAGCCAAAAGAATAAGGGAGTGGAATTAATAAAAAAATACTTTTGAATACTCAACGCTTCTAAACAAATATTTCAGAATATTAGATGCATATAAAAAATTATTTAGGGTGTGCAGTCGCTCTTGAAAAAAACATTGAAAAGTATTTAGGCTATATTGATATCATTTGAGAATATTCTTCGCTCTTGAAAAGTACTGATATATCGATTTGTTTTTTCAAAACCTAATTTAGGCTTTTTTTGGGTTTTTCCAAAACCCAACAGGAACCCATGGTTCCACTCCAAAAAAACATTGGGCTTTTTTGATGATTTTGCAACGGCATCTTCATTTGAAATGATTATATGGATGCTTAAGTCTTTATCTCATTCAATTTATTTGATCCGTGGGTTCAACTAGCGAAGGTATTGGACACTCACACTCTCACCAAAGGGAGAGGGTTCAATACCTGGGAAGGTCACTTTGTTGTGGCTCCAGTCGCGGCGCTTGAGGAGGTATCCTAACTCCTGGGTGCTTAGATAAACGCTTAAGGGTAATTGACGGCTCGCCCTGCCCAACATTGGTATGACCTAAGAGGAAGGGAGATTTCGCCCTGCCCTTGGCTTGTGGGTGAGCCCAACCCCCTGCCTACAATTTTTGTATCAAAAAAAAATTCAATTTATTTGGATGAGAAGCAAAATATGTCAAAATTTTATGTCTATATGTAGACAATTGTGGGATGTTTTTATTGCACTTGTAATACAATTAGTTGGTTGCTCCTCAAACGCATGATC
>JANTPZ010084927.1:0-24574 GCA_025593235.1 Vachellia pachyceras
AGAGTGGTTTTTTTTTTGGGGGGGGGGGGGGATGTGAATCTGAAGCAGAATCTGGTGGATTTTTTTCTCCCTCACATCAGGGTGACGGGTCCACAAGGCGGCTTCCAATTGGAGAATGATCTCCGCAACACCGATGATTGTTGTCGTTTTGAACATGCAACACAACAACCCCTCCACGTATGTAAAACATCACTCACGTGTGTATACACGCGCTATGATAAGCCTATTTTAACTAATTTTTATATATGGAAAATTGTTGGTTAATTCTACACATATTCTTGAATTAATAATTTTTTTAAAAATTAGCCGTCTTGGTCTGATTTTGAAGCTGTTAAAAATATAAGCTTGAATTTAGATTTTAGTTAGTTGAACTGGATTTTGATTAGGATTTTAAAAGTAGTTATTCATTTAATTATATTCATTTGGGTTAATACAAATATTGTATCCTTTAAGTATGTCTTGATTTTTATTTTCGTTTATTAAAAGCTAAAGTGGTTCAGATTTTTATTAAAATATATAGATTAATGTTTTAAACAGAATTAAATTTAAAGATCAAAACCTGTGATTTAATATTTGAGAGAATGAAAGTAAGTTTGAAGCACAAAGAATTATATTAGCAGCAAAATTCCAACAACTTTTATTATTTTAATTGGGTCCATTTGGCAAAGCAATGGAGAAGTACTTATGAACTTATTTACACAAGCCGAGACAAATATGTGGAGGAGATTGTCTCATTTTTTGAAAAACACTGTCAAAATTACTGAACAAAACCGATAGACCTGCATTTAGCCACCAAAAAATATAATATTTTCCTTATCATTTTTAATATAAAAATCGGTTTGATTTTTTTTTTTGAAGAGATTACAGCACCAAAATATAAACTTTAAAGTATTTATATTTATCAATTTTATTTAAAATGATTTGTTTGAATTATAAACTAAAATATAATCTGATGATACGTAAATAAATATTTTTAAATAATGTATTTAGATTCATTGATCTCTCAAAAAAAGTCAAATGTTTTTCTGTTAAAAACTGAAGATACTGTGTATACAAGCAATAATCATGATTTTTTAATCATATAATGTAATATGTAAAATAAATCAAGTTCTTGATCAAATCTAGCTGAGCTCATCGTTTTGATGACATGTTCATTTAATTTGTTACTCCATTAAGGAAAACTTGTTAATTAGTAATACGCTTTACATAATTAACATGAGATGGAATTTTTAAAACCCCATCTTAACACAACTGAATAGCATGCAATGTAAGTTCAAATATAGAAAGTAATGATAAATATCGAAATCAAGATAAAACCATTTTAAAACCCGTAAAAAATCTCGAAATCCCTAAAAATCATAATGAAATTCGTAAATTCATCTTGAAATTCGTAAACTCCTTTCTTCAACGGTTTCCCAAACACACCCATGTTCTGCTAATTTGTCAAGGGAACTTTTGATAATTACTAGTGACTCCTCTATTAATTATCATGCATATTTGTGTGAAGAATATGGATACACACACGCATATTGGGCAAGAAATAAGCCCATTTTATATGTATGTGTGTTGTGTACGTACATAGGTATACATTGTACATTAAGTGTATTGCGGGCAAAATAATTAAGACTACAAATTAAAACTAACGGAAAATGGAATCAGCCATTGATTCGGAGCACTGGAACCTTGCGCCTTGACGACAACACTTCGTTCAAATGGGCTATCCGGAGTAAGAGCTCGCTGATCCTCTGCGCACCAAATGTTGTACTTTTTAATTTTTTACCATCAGAGACACACACGCACATATATATCATTCATTTCAATTTTAAATTTACTGATCAGTAAATTTTAGTTTCTAAACAATTACACCGCCTCTGATTCTTAATAAAATAATAAGTTGATTTTTTATAAAATTAAAAATGTCCAATAAATTAGTTAAATACAACATATTACGAAACACATTGCTTATATACACTTCAGTCAATCTTAACTATACAGCAAAATTTCAAAGCTTTATTAACCCTAAAACGTATGCAAAGAAGCTGTGGTTAATGTTTTCTTTTTTGGTAAAATGCAATTCTAACAATTAATTTTTACGTCATGAATATCTAACACAATAAAATTTGAAAAGATATAAAAATACACATAACGTTATAAAAGCGAGGTAAAAATAACAAAGTCAGTTTTCTCACTCTCTTCCTTAGCCATGTTATCTCTTCTTCATTCCTTCTTTTTTTCCCTCTCTTTTCCTTCATTTTTTTTCCCATTGAAAATAAACATTGAACAAGTTTAAGAATCTTAACTGCCACTCTTTCAATAATTGCCTAGTTAATAATTACCCTATTTTTACATCATTTTTAAAAGATTATATTTATTTTTGCATTTTTTAAAACTCACTTGCATCATTAGACATTCTTGGTGAAAAATTTTATTATTAAAATTTCACCTTATCCCTACTATATTTTGTAATAATTTATTTAATTTTTTCAATTAAACAAAGTCAACTCAAAGTCTATGATGGCATGTAAAAAGGAAAAGTATAGAATAATATACATTGGCCAAAAAAAAAAAGATAGAATTATAAACACCAGAAATGGGAATAATAAAAAAGGCATGGGAGATTGGGAGGTAGTAGGAACAAGAAACTCACCTCGTCTTTCTCTCTGAGAAGACATGTCATATGGTCCAACCTCTGCTGATGAAGTATCCATCGCCGGCGCCGGAGTCGAATCCCCACGTAAACCAACAACGCCGCCGCTGCCAGCGCCACTCCGGTTGCGTACGTAATTGACCAAAGCGCCCCCACGCATATCGCGTAATCACGAACTTTAGAAGCCATCCGAACGACACCGTCTCCAATCGCCTCGAACCGCACCTTCAACATCTTCCAGCCCTCACTAGCCACTCGGAGCCTCCATTCTGATTGAGACGGCGACGGGATCGGATTCCCAACCTCATCATCCACACTACTCGACGACGCCGAAGCCGGCGGTGACGGCGGCGGCGAGGATTGATCATCTTCTTCAGGGTTCGCTGGCGCTACAGAATCAGACGGACGACCGTGAACAAGGTAAGTGTCCTCAATCCCAAAACTGTTCGATTCACCAATCGATTGGTGCACTGTGGAGGGGGATTCCTCAGGAAATGGGTATTGAACATGCTGCCATTCGTTGATGTCGTCGTCATCCTCTATATCTGAATCGCGCACCATCGCTGCAAAAATACTGTTCGGCTGAGTTGGTACAAGAAGTGACTAGGCCTCTGCAAAAGGGTAATAAAAGGATAAATATCTAAGATTTAATAGGAAAATATCTGTTTTTTTTAATCCTTGTGAGAAGGTTTAATAATCTGAGGCTCTATCTAACTGGGACTGCTCTTAATTTGCCACCTTACATTGATCTTTAGTTCAGTAGATATGGTGGGCCACACATTTATCTGAATCATACGAAACAGAACATCTAGATCTTATGCTCCAAATCTGTCACTGTATGAACACACACGTATGAAAGAACAACCATGACTGGTTAACAAGGACACCCATCAATTTAATTCGAAAAGAGGGAAAGATCTTCACTTCAAAAGATATTTTCCACAGTTTGATTGGTTTAGATGCCAAAAAGCTCTATTGATCACTGTTAAGCAAATGAGTAGGAATTCCATTAATCTCAAAATGATTGTTGACGTAAGGAGATAGATATATCCTTTTAATGCAGATTATTACACCCTAAACTCTTTTAGGGACTTCTCAAAGAAGATTTATATTAATCTTCCTTTAGAGAGATATTTATGGTATCCTCTTTTTTTACACTGGTGGAGACTTCAAGTCCTCCCATACTGATTACAATGTTAAGACCCTATATTTATAAAGTTTATTCAATTGATTATCTTAATCAATTTAATTAATTAAGTTCATATATTATGTTTTCAACCATCGTAATGATGTCGCATGTTGTGGTGGCCTAATGATGAACATGATAATTGGTTAAAAGTAGCTAGGCAATTACTACATAATTTTAATGAAATTACTTAACTATCAGGACAAATATGTACATATATAGTGGCTAGTGGTTTTAACAAGTTGAATAATAGTTTCTGTTCATCCCATTGGTTGATAAATTATTCAACGTTTTTTTTTGTATAATTATGTTATTACTTAAGTTCAAGCACCCTCCATCTAAAAAAAACTCAATTTTTTTTGTCAGACACATGTATATATCTTTATATTAAAGCAATCATTTTGAAGAAATTTTAAATATTAAATATAGATACTTTTCTCAATGAAAATTTAAATTTTGATTTGTCAGGGATTAACCATTTTTGGTAGATTTTATCTCCCTAAAGTAAAAAGCCTCGAATGTGTCATCGATAAATAGAGCCTAAAAGCAAAAGCTTTGACTCTTGGTAGCTCACTAGTTGGCATCATCGAATCAGCCAAAGCAAATTAAAGAGGCTGAAAAAGTAGTTATTATTTCATATTATGTCCTTTTAAATGCTAACAAAGATTGGTGAACTAATAAGTACTTACTCTCTTTAATTCTCTTTACTGGTCACTTGAAGTACTGCTTGAATAAGTGGAGGTTTAAAACTTATTTGGGTTCACTTGAAAATACGGTGGAGAAATACTTTTACAGAAAATATATGAAAAAATTATCTCGTTTTACCAAAAAATACTGTTGAAAAGCATTTTGGCTCTCCAGAAGTTTTGTCAAACGGGGCTATTAACATTGTTTAAAAGTCAAATAAGTTTTTCAAATTGCTCTATTTCAACAAACCCATAAGGTATAATTTTGGGAAAATGAACAAATAATTATGGTTGCAACGACAATAAAGTCTTATCCTACTTGATATGGTTAGGTATATAGATTACATATCATCATTGTATTGTATCATAAATTATATCCTTTGATATATTATTAATTAAAAAATCTATCTCTAGAATCTCATTGAGAATGTGTTTCAATTTTTCTCTATCTCTTTTCAAATGATTTTACAGTGACTGATCCACCATCTTTACCGGTGCCTTCAATAGCCTTTTCTGAACATATGCAACCCGTCTCAAATGATTTTCTACCATTTTCTCCTCAATAATTACCACTCCAACTCATTCACAAATTTCATCATTACTAATTCTATATATTATAACATGATCACACATTGATATGAACATCATCATCTCAATCACCTCACTTTATGCTCATGTTATATTTTTAAAGTCCATCATTCACTACCATATAGCATATGCTGACGTTGTAGTAGTACGATAAAACTTTGCTTTTTTCATATTAGACATTTTCCAATCACAGATAACTCCTGTTCCTTGGATTTACACCATCATGATTTTCCATGAGTAAAATGTCTAATAAATGTTTCATGGTACATCTTATAAAAATGACCAAGAATGTGTTAGGAGTATTTCATGCCCTACAAAAACGTGGGTTAAGCCTTGGGGGTAATATAAGTTTTTGTTTTTCAAGCTTAGACTTAAAGCCTCACTTTTTAAGCAATCAAATTCCTTCCCTTAGTAAAATTATGGATCTTTTATCACCCATGCAATTATGGAGAATATATTAAATATTATTACGAAAATAATATATAGTCTATATTATTCTTGTTAGTATTCTGTACATATTCGAATGGCTGTTATTTTATGTTGACGGCAAAAAAAAGAAAAGAAAAACGAAAAAGAAGCGAATCCTTTGTTAAGATGGATGACTTAAACGGTAAAAAATGCGGAAAATAAATTTTTTACCCCCTAATTTTGCTTATATTAAGTTTGAGTCCACCATTTGTTCGAATCTGACCAGTTTTGATAAGTGAACTATATTTCTTATATCTTGAGACTTGAATGAACTAGATTTTCTTCTGAATTAATTTATTTACAAAATTGATAATATTAGAAGAAAGGGTTCCCTCCAAATTTTTAAGAAACTCAAAAAGACATTGAGCATGTTTGCTAAAATGAAATAGAAAGGTTTGATGAGAGGAAAGAAAGAGAGATTAATATAAAATGTTTGGCGCAACCATATCAATATTTGCTAAAAAAATTATAGCAACCTTATTAAATATAGAAGAAATTATAAGGGCATGATAAAAAAGAAAAACAATTAGAGGAACCTAATTAAAAATTAGTTGAGGCGATAAGGGCTTATAGATTGAGTATACCTTTTATATTATTAATAAAAATATAAAAAATGAGGAAATATATCTAAATCTTCTATCCTTTGTCATGTGCTCTCGAGTTAGAGCATATTTAGAAGTCCGATGGAGAATAATTTTTACAGAATTCAAAGTAAAATTTAAATTTTAGAAAATATATTTTGCGAGAGTAGCTTTTACAGATTCTGAGGCAAAACCTGGGTTTTTAAAAGGTGATTATGTTTGGGAAATTATGGTGAAAATAATTTACGGATTTCAAGGTAAAAAGTAAGTAGAAAATAGTAAAGAAAAAATATAAAATATAAAATTTATTATGAAAGAGCATGATTTGACAAGAAAATAGTTTTTTCAAAACCTACATTTTAAAAAATTGTGAGTATTTGGATAAAATATAGATTTTGAGGCAAAACTTAGATTTTGAAATGGACTTCTAAACAAGCCTTTAATATGGTTTCCTTTGTATTTTTTTTGTATAAACCATCCGGTATCTTGGGGTCATTGCCTGCCCCAGACCAATCCGGACCCCCGCGAGGAGACCTTACGGTGGTAGCGAGGTATCGATGGAACAACCTCTTTGATGTTACGTTAATTATCGCAGATGTCACTCCCCAGGGTTCGAACCCTCACCCTGAGGAATGCTGGTAGTAGCCCTTACCAACTCTACCAAACGCCCATGTTTTCTTTGTATTTTTTAAATCTATAACAATAATCTTTCTTGAAGAACGGACAATTTTTTCAAAGCATGTAAAAGATTGGACTTGGGCTCCACTATACTGAAGCAAAAACCAACCAGAAAACCCAAGCCCACAAAAACCAACCACAAAAATAACAATATTAGTCCCTTGTCATGTATAAAATTAAGCATAAATTTTTATATTTTTATCTTAAATTGATATTATAATATATTCTCTGGAAAAAAAGATATTATAATATCGCGGGTGTACTTCAATTCCCAAAAAAACATTAGCGATATGCAATATTTTGGCGGGCACTTTATTTTTTAGTTTTTCCTTGTTTAGTTAGTTAATTCATACTTAGTGATATTTATTGTTTTTTAAGCACAAATATCCATTGAATTATTGTGAAATGTAAAAAAGTTGAATATGAAAAAGCATAAAAACAAAATTTTTAAAGTCCAATGCAATACTAATTACTAAAATAAACTAGTTCAGAAGTGGTAATAATAAAAGCAGTAAAAGCATTAAATTTATCATAAAATTCAAGTAATTTATACTATATTTTATTAACTATATTAAATATAAATATCATATTGATTTATATTCTCTCACCACCCTTGTCAAGTATGAACATATATGAAAAATATTTAATTTTCATTGAAATTATCAAAAGTTCTTTAAAAAACTTTTTTACTATTAACTACACAATGAAGTACTCTCTAGAGCCTTTATTATAAAGCATCAACTACTGATTCTCGAGGATAAAAAGAAATAACAGTTAAATTGTTAAGTTTATTATAAATTGATAAATTCTTTCAACTTTACCATGTGACTTAGATTTTTCAACTTTGAACCCCAGTTATAATTTATATTTGAAATTAAAGTTAGGTTAATGCCTTGTAATAACAACTAGAGAAAGTATTAATTATAGGAATAAATTTGGTAATCTATCTTATTTATAAATAAATACCAATATGTTTATATAGATTAAGAAATACCTTAAACATCATTAATTATGTCTTAAAAGTTATCAATTTTTCATTTTTATCCATATTTGATATACACTGTTCTAAATGCTAATACATAAAAATACAATCAACACATAATAAATTAAAAGGTAAAATTATATATTTATATGAAAAATTTAAGAACATCCTTCATTATTATGATAAAAAATAAAATTCTCTCAATCTCAAGGTAGGGTCAAAGGACTAGCTTATACTGGTCAAAGCGTTTAGAAAAGTCAAACGCACGTTCAACAGTGTTTTTTTGTAAAACGAGATAATCTCCTTCATATTTACCTCGATTCGCGTAAAAGTACTTTTCTATCATGTTCCTGCCACATGATTATAAATCAAGAAGCCTTTTAAAAAGTGATTTATGACAAAGATTTAAATGAATATATATATATATATATATTACTTCAAGGGACGGTGACTGGTGAGAAAAAGAGAAGGAGAAGGAAAAGTGAGGGATCATGATTGACGCCATTTCTTGGTCCAAACCATCATTAATAATGTCTGCCTATTTTTTAGCATTAATTGGTTTATAGATTATTAATTAATTCCGCAAATTTAGTTGTTGGTTTGATAGTCAAAGGGCACAAACATCCATAGAAGGTCAACATTATGATATCCATTATCAAGCATGTTAATACTATGCGTTCGACAAACTTACAAAAGAAATGAGTTTACAAATTTTAAAAAATTTATAAAATTAAAGAATAAATTACAGATTTGAAGATGGATTTTATGGCTTTGACGATTGTTTTGTCTTAGCTTACCTGCACTTCTTCCCAAACATACACATTATCCGGTAAGTATAGAAAATGGTATAATATGGTTATAACAAGAAATAAAGATAGCATCTTCCCTTCTCAAAATGCACAATGCATTCAAAGATGCCATGAATAATGCTTCCCACCTACAAACTCCAATTATATTCTTCTCACCTTCAAGTTTTGGTTCCTCTATGGCACAATGGAAATAAAAAAAATTACTTTTTTGTATTACTTAAATTTTTGTATTAAATACCTCTGTAAGTAGTTTTTTGAGTTGACGCTATATCTTAATTCAGATGAGCCCTAGATTTACAGGATAAGTTACTTACAACAAAGATTCTTTTGGCCATAATAGATATCACTTGAAGAGTAATTAATGTTTATTCATAATTAACATTAAGTGTGCCCCATCGCATTTTCCCTCTCCCTTCAAAATCTCATTAGCAAGGCTAAAAGTGGAATTTTCTTTAACTTAAGATGGGATTTAATGACTTAGTGCTCGTTTCCCAATTCTAATAAAATAGTTGAAAGTGATTTATATTCTAGATCAAAGTGAGGAAATTAAAGGCTTGTTTGCATTAGCCTTTGATAAGTATATTTACACTAATTAAAAATAAAACTCTTTTCATATATTTATTTCATAAATTGTAAAACGTATTAAAAATTAGTTTTTACTATTAATTTAAACGAATGAAAAAAGCTATTATGCATTTATATAAACTCGAACTCAAGATTCCACTGCAATCAAACGCATGTATGGGACAACGCAATGCTTATTGAAATAATTAATCATAGTACAGAAAAATTGAAATGAGGGCAAGACAAGAGTTTGTTTGTTTCAAAATACGAAAGAAAAGAATCTTTGGGGGAGGATGAGACATGGGAATTTGCAAAGAAAGGGCAAACAAATACAGAGAAGGCACCAAATCACAAAATTAAAAAAAGCTTTTTTTCTCTTTTCAAGTTAAATCTTCTTTTTGGATAATAATGTATTAATGCCCCTCCACTCTGGACAAAATCGTCTTTTACTCCCATTTCCATCTTCCAATATTGATTCAATGCATTTAATTTCCCTAATAAATGAACCCTCCCTGAATTAGGTCCACATAATTGCCTAGTGTCTCCTCCTAACACTGCCTTTTGTTTTATTAAGGAATTATGATATATGATGGTATTTGTTAAGTACTGTGTGATATATAGACAAATTTATCACTTCTGTAATTCATTCTAATGTACCATGTTAAATTATTAAATATTTTTGAATTGAGAAAATTTTTAAATCACACTTGTTACAATTTTATTACTATCTATATTTATAAATCATTCTCACAACTCTATATTCTTCTCCCTTTCCAACAAAAATTAAATAGAGGTAAAATTATAAAACCGTCATTTGTAACTCTCTAAGTGAAACTTTTTTGTTCCTGTGGATGACTTGTAGTAGAGTAGGAATGCCTATATATAGTACTTTATAGTTAGGATGCATAAAGTGCATACCTGGGAATCCGTTTAGAGAAAGAAGTTTATGAATTTCGAGAATAATTTATGAAATCCAAGAATAATTTTTGGATTTTAAGATGCTTTTTACGAATTTCAAAATATTTTTTTGTTTTGGATTATGTGCACCATTGGGGAAAATGTTTCCAAACATGCAAGACATTTTAACCATTGAAATATTCAAGTATATTTTTGCCTCCTACTAGTATTGTTGTTGTTAAAAATAAATCATTTAAATAAATTGAATCCTATTTCTATGTAGTGTATTTTATTTAAAAAAAATATGGATCACCTCAGAATAATTGTTTTTCCTTTCAAAATGATCAAATTTATGCATGTTAATCAACATACCATAAAGTGAAATTTGTGCAGGTTCATTCAATTTATCAAACCTGTTTATCAAAAGGGATTCATCAATTCAATCAAATGTCTATCTATAAAGAAAGATCCACCTTTCTAACACCATCAATGGCGTCTTCTTCTCCCTCCCATGTCACCACCAATCTTGTTCACAGAAGATGAGGCAAAAGTGAGGCCAAACCCTACTAACTATTCCTTAAAGCAAAACCAGATAGAGACAACCATCAACTTAACTACTATCATGTGCTTTTTAATTTTTTTCCACTGTGTAAAAATCCTCTGTTTTTTGCTGTTTCAACTATTAGAGCAAGTTCAAGAAATATATATGCCCCCCGCCTCCATTATATAACCCACTTCAACTTAAATTAAAAAAAAATAACTACCCAAATAAAATGAAAGGTTGAAGGATGGAGAAAAATAAAAGTAATTACATTTTAATATAAATTACTGAGTTGCCTATATTATGAAACAAAAAAAAAATTCTAGAAGTAGCAGATGTGAATATTATATCTTATGTCTTTGAGACACAAAAGATGCCAGAAATTCTATTTCCATTATTGGTTAATATAAATATGATATGCCTATATATTTAATTGCCTATATTTTATTTTCTCGAAAAACCATTTGATTTTTTCTTCAATTCATAGAAAAATGTGTTTAAAATCCAGAGTACAAGTTTGTTCTGTAATTATCTGCATCCAGAGCTAATTTTGATTGATTTGATGAGTGTACAATGGGGCACATACATACATATAAACAGAAGAATCTCTCTGTCCTCTATTCTTATACTGAACAAACATTTAGGTTTGTAAATCAATGGTCCCAATTACACAAAGGGCATGTTCTTTAGCTTATTTTTGCTCATTATTTTATCTCTTTGTTGGTGAGGGGATGATGAGTTAGTGAGGGTTTCAAAATTAAGGAACTTAATGGTGATGATGAAACCAAAAGTAAATGAATGAGAATGCTTGACACATACAGGACAAAGCAGAAAATTCAATGTGTGATATTGATGGAAGCCTGCTCAAAGTTGAATCCAATAGTGACAGGCATAGGGGATGTATGTAACGCACACATAGAATATGTATGTATTTTTTTTAGACAACAGGAATTGAAGAGAGAAGTATATTACTGTTAAAGAAAGAGACAAATTGTAAGAGTGCATTGAAAGCCCAATCACTTTCATTATTATGAGTTTCTAAGGGCCCGTTTGGTATGATGGAATTGGGCCCATGGAAATGGAACCCAATTCCATCATACATGTATGTTTGGTTGGATGGAAATGGAATCCAATTCCATTTCCATATCCACCAAAACTCACCTTTTTCAATTCCATCCAAAAAGCTGAGATTTACAATTCCATCTCCATGTTTCCAGTTTTGCCCAGCGACCACGACCAGCAACCATGGCGGCACCTCCGACCACAACAAGCGACCACGACTAGCGACCACAACCAGCGACCACGACTAGCTACATGACGGCACCTCCGACCACAACCAGTGACCATGACGACCTCCAGTGATGGCTTTGTCATCAGCATCACCGTCGTCGACATAATCAGTAGCCTCATCGTCGTCGACATAATCAGAGCTTCTTTCTTCGGTCAGCTTCTTTCACCGTCATCGTCATCAGCGTCATCGCCTATCAGCTTCTACCTCGCCGTCTTCATCTTCGATGGCTCCTTCGTCTTCGTTTTTTCCTTCGGTGGAAGCTCCTTCGTCTTCGTTTTTTCGGTTGCTCTGTTTTCGTTTTTTTGGGCTCCCGGCAGCGACAAAAAAAGAGATGAAGCTTGGGTTGAAAAAAAGATTTTTTAAGTTAGAAGGGCTTTTAGGTCTTTTCATCCAAAAATCATACCTCATTTCCATGACATACCAAACATACTTTTAAACCTCATTTCCATTTCCACATCCATTTCCATTTCTATATCAATTGAAATGAATTCTGCGTACCAAACGAGGCATAAGTCCTTAGAAATCCCATCTTCCTCTTCCTCTTCCTCTTCCTCTTCCTCCACTTTCTGTTCTTTTCATTTTGACTTGCCAATGTAATTTTCGAAGGCGAAGACCAGGGCTAGCCTTGAAGAAAAAGATATATATGCTTATATGTGTATATATATATTTATATAGAGACAGATTGCTATTTGCAAACTCCATAAAAGTATAGCCCTCTTTAGCTAAGGGCATATTACCCTATCATTTAAGGCAACTCAGGCGTGCTGGTTTCCCTTTGAAATTATTATACCACTGTCCCTACCCTTTTCCAGAGCAGTACATAAAAACCTCTACGAGCCTACAACCCAAAGTTCCTCTCCTCTCTGCACAATAACTGTAGTAGTATCTGTCTTTACATCGAAGTTATATTGAATAAAACCAGAAACGTCCAGCCTTCTCTGTGAATCAAATCATGGAAGAGCCAGAGGAGTCCAATGGCAAGAAGAAATTCACAGCCCAAAGAAGGAGCTTGAGGGTAGAAGCAAACTCTCATGGGCAATATTGTTATCAGAATCATAATCAGTTTGGTGGGTTATGTAGCCAGAATAAGCATCAGAGGTATTATCCAGCTCTTCTTCCTCTTCCTTCTCTCCTACCTCTGCAACTAGCTTTGACGCCACCTCTCCCTCAAAACCAAACCATCAAATCCAAAACCCATTTCCAGAAACATCCATGCAAACTCAATCACAATTCTCCCTTGGCTGCCTCCTCATACAACAACTGCAAGAAGCTCTCAGAAGAGCCCACGGTTTCTCCTGGTAACTTTAATCCTCCTTTCAATTGCTGCTCCCTTCAAATGGTTTGTTTCCTTGGGAATTTTTTTTTTCTTATTCAGAATTACTTGACAACTTTAACTTCGTTAATGTTTTATCAGGCCATACCAGTGAAGGTACAAAACACTGTTGTATTTTTATGTAGTCCCTGGGACCTCTACGTGGTGTTCAATGGAGATAATTTTAAAAGCTAATATGTTATGAGGCTTTTGGTGGCGTTTTTTTAAAGCTGGGTTTAGGAAATTTGTGAAGCTGCTTTTTTTCCTTCTTCCAGCCACTGAGGAAGATGGAAACCGCATTGTTTTGAGCTTACTGATTTGTTAATGATGCACATAATGCAACAAATTCAAAATCTGCATCTTGATTCTATACTTTTAGGATTTAGAAGCAAATGCAGTAGTGATTAAACATGTGATTTTTGTTAAATCTGGTGTCTGCAACTCTGGTTAGTGTGAAGGTTGATTTTTAACCATTCTGATGCATTACATATTAATACAGCTCAGGTGGGGCTTCTTCAACTTCAAACTAAAGCGAACACGTCCCTTAAAGGAGATGAAGGGAAGAAATTTCTGCCTTCAAGAAAATCACAGGCTTTAATTGCTGCAAAAAGGCCAGATTCTGGTGGCAAAGAAGGTTCTGTGATCTATCTCCTCGCCAACCACTTTCTCGTACAATTCGACTCGTCGCAGAAAATATACCATTACAATGTTGAAATCACTCCGAATCCCTCCAAGGAAGTTGCCAGAGAAATCAAACAGAAACTGGTTGACAACCATTCTGTGGATTTTTCTGGTTCTGTGCCTGCATATGATGGGAGGAAGAATCTTTACAGCTCAGTGGAATTCCAAAATGATAAGCTTGAGTTTTACGTAAGCCTTCCAATCAACTCTAGCAGATCGGCATTACCTTATGGAGAAATCTATGACTTGAAAGAGAAGAAACAACAGCTTAAACTGTTTAGGATAAATATCACATTAGTTTCTAAGATCAATGGGAAGGAGTTGAGTAACCACTTGAGCAAAGAGGGAGATGATTGGGTTCCACTTCCACAGGATTATCTTCATGCTTTGGATGTAGTTCTGAGGGAGAATCCGACCGAGAAGTGTGTACCTGTAGGTAGATCATTTTATTCGAGTTCGATGGGAAAAACCAGGGAGATTGGAGGAGGAGCTGTTGGATTCAGAGGGTTCTTTCAGAGTCTTAGACCAACACAACAAGGACTTGCCCTAAACGTAGATTTCTCTGTGACTGCTTTCCATGAGAGCATAGGAGTTATTCCTTACCTTCAGAAGCGTCTCGAGTTTCTTCGAGATCTTTCTCAAAGAAAGACAACAAGTTTAACAGGTGAAGAAAGGAAGGAAGTGGATAAGGCATTGAAGAATATCAGGGTCTTTGTTTGCCATAGAGAAACTGTGCAGAGATACCGAGTCTATGGCTTAACCGAAGAAGCTACAGAAAATCTATGGTTTGCTGACAGGGATGGAAAGAATTTAAGGCTTGTAAATTACTTCAAAGATCACTATAACTATGACATTCAATTCAGAAAATTGCCATGCTTGCAAATTAGTAGGAGTAAACCTTGTTATCTCCCTATGGAGCTTTGTGTAATCTGTGAAGGTCAGAAATTTCTTGGCAAGCTGTCTGATGATCAAACAGCAAAGATACTGAAGATGGGCTGCCAAAGACCAAGAGAACGAAAAGCCATCATCGAAGGAGTCATGAGAGGAAATGTAGGGCCTACCAGGTAAACTAACTACAAAAATGCTACAGTTCTTCCAGTTCTCTCTTGTCTAGTCCATTGAATACTGAGTACGATGTCTTTATGTGCTTCTGCGAATCCTTTGTTTTTCTGCACTGTGTTTCTAGTGTCTCAAAAGCAACCCTTTTTTACAGTGGCAACCAGGAAGGAGAATTTAAACTCAAAGTGTCACGTGAAATGACAAGGCTAACTGGGAGAATTCTTCACCCTCCCAAGCTAAAGCTCGGAGATGGAGGTCGAGTTAGAAGTCTATTTCCTTCGCGTCATGACCGCCAGTGGAACCTTCTTGATGGCCGCCATGTCTTTGAAGGAACTAAAATTGAAAGGTGGGCACTAATAAGCTTTGGTGGCACACCTGAGCAGAAATCTAATATCCCTAGATTCATAAACCAGCTACCTCAAAGGTGTGAACAATTGGGAATTTTCCTTAACAAGAACACAATCATTAGTCCTCAGTTTGAATCAAGCCAGGTGCTTAACAATGTTAACCTTTTGGAGTCAAAGCTCAAGAAAGTCCAGAGAGCTGCCTCAAACAATCTCCAGTTGCTTATTTGCATAATGGAGAAAAAACACAAAGGATACGCTGACCTGAAACGGATCGCTGAGACTAGTGTAGGGGTTGTAAGCCAATGCTGCTTGTATCCAAATCTCATCAAGCTAAGTTCACAGTTTTTGGCTAATTTGGCCTTAAAAATCAATGCCAAGGTTGGTGGATGCACAGTTGCTCTTTACAATTCGCTTCCTTCTCAAATCCCAAGACTGTTTCAGATTGATGGGCCAGCCATTTTTATGGGTGCTGATGTAACACATCCTCATCCACTCGACGATTTCAATCCATCTATCGCCGCTGTTGTTGGCAGCATGAATTGGCCAACAGCAAACAAATACATCTCTAGAATAAGGTCTCAGACACACAGACAAGAGATCATCCAGGATCTTGGTGCAATGGTGGGTGAATTGCTTGATGATTTTTATCAGGAAGTGAAGAAACTTCCTGGGAGAATAATTTTCTTCAGAGATGGGGTTAGTGAAACACAGTTCTATAAAGTACTGGAAGAGGAATTGCAATCCATCAGAGGGGCTTGTTCCAAATTTCCTGATTACAAACCATTAATTACTTTCGCGGTAGTACAGAAGAGGCACCATACAAGGTTGTTTCCTGTTGAAACAGACCAATCCTCCGACCAAAACCATTTTTTATATGAGAATATCCCCCCAGGGACTGTGGTTGATTCCGTGATCACTCACCCAAAAGAATTTGATTTCTATCTATGCAGCCACTGGGGTGTGAAAGGAACAAGCAGGCCAACTCATTACCATGTTCTGTGGGATGAAAACCAGTTCACTTCCGATGAACTTCAGAAGCTGGTTTACAATTTATGTTATACTTTTGTGAGGTGCACCAAGCCAATTTCTTTGGTCCCACCTGCTTATTATGCACATTTGGCAGCTTACAGAGGCAGACTCTACCTAGAGAGATCGGAGTCATCGGGCTTATACAGAAGTTCATCTACATTATCAAGAGCTGCCCCTCCAAAAACAGCACCTCTTCCAAGGCTCAGCGAAAACATCAAGAAGCTCATGTTCTACTGCTAATGATTAACTCTTCTGCTAGTAGTGCCAATTTGATTTTAAAATAACTTGGTTTCATAACATAGCTTTAGATGTCTGAGACTGTGAGTGTTGGGGGGGGGGGTGCCGTAGAGTATACGAGGGATAAAGACCATGGGGGAGCACAATAGGACAACAAGAATGTAATCTATGCATGATCTAATCAATAACTGGAGGTTAATCAGAATGGCCCTTTACTTTTTGAATAAGCTTAAACATATTTCATACTTCCTCGACGTCTTTAATACACGTAGTTAGAACCTTAAAGCAGTGGGGTAACTTTTTATTTTCAAGCAAATGACAACAAGTTTACTAGTGGAGATAATTTGAGTTGGTTCAAATCTCAAATATCAGTGGGTGCATAATAAAAATCTAATAGTAATTTACATATAACCTGAATATTTCAGTAGGGACATTTGCCCACTCCGGAAGCAACGTAGCTCCGTGGCTACATAATTAATCTGTGAATATTAAATAAACTAGTAATATTAAATATGATATTTTAAGGGGGGAAATTATCACTTTAAAAGATAAAATGGATTTAGATTCGTTTTAAGACTAATGTAACTATCTGTAAACCCAAGGAAGTAATATATTCCAAACAATTGCTCCCAAATTGTACTGCAAATTAGTTCAGATGATTTTTGTGAATGAAATTAACTTTAGCAGCCAACATATTGATTCTTAATACATTTATGAGCCGGCAAGCAGCACAACAAAATAGTTATGTATTGACCCTTTTGATACTTCACACGAGCCAATATAGTTTAACGAGAATATCAAATAGGACGAATCAACTATTAATCAGTTACAGCACAATAACCCCAGAATTTGTGGTGGAAGTTAAGAATTCATTTCAGAGGGGAACGAGGAGTGGTTTTATGGCGGGGTAACAAGAGGACTCGCTACACACACACACATATGGACCCACGGTGGGAGAAGGTACATCACCTCGAGACACAATCACGTTGCACAGCGAATTGACAGCTCAATTGATGAATATGGCAGATGCAGAGAGAAAGCAAGAGAAAAAGATATGGAGTTTCCCTTTTGTCTCTCATGGGGGGTGAACTAGGAGGGTGTAAATTTTCCCATAGCCTCCTTTTAGCTTTCAACTCGGAACCACCAATTTTTCATTTTACCCGCACTAACTTATTTCTGTGCTTCTTCTGTCTCTTTCTTACTTTCTGTTTCTGTCTGTACGCGTCGGAGACGTAAAAGAGCACTGTAGAGGGGCAGAGTAAGGTTGGAGAAGAAGGGGGAGGGGCAAAGAGTAGCAGCAACCAACTATCATTTTAAATTATAAATTTATTGTGAAATTTTGGGTTAACTTTGTAAATTTCTCCCTCCTAAAGAAGTTTTTTTAATTCAACTTTATCAAAAGAATTTAGACAGTTAAAATTTAAAAATTAATAATTTTTTGAATAAATGTTAACATCACTCTATTTTAATTCTTATCACACAACTTCAAACCTAAAAAAATTTAAACCCAAAATTTTGTAATAATCATATTTCTTGTTGGCAGTGACAGTACCAAGGCAAATTCTACACTTACCAATCTCAGGCTTTAGAACCGTATAGCATAAAGTTCTCGGGGGTCACTTTCCGTACTGTACGACACGTTCTTTCTTTTTTTTCTTTAAAAAAAAAGAGTTCCTTCCTCGAAAATGACAAATCATTTATGATTAGCACCAAACATTCGCAAACGGCTGGCTCCCGGAAAGGAAAAGTCCAAAAAGGTAATTTACATAGTTAAATATCCATTTAAGAAGATTTACTTTTACGAAAAAACATTATTAAACGTTAAGTTTAAATTTTAAAAATATTATTTTAAATAAATTCAATAATATCTTTAAATTAGTGATAGAAACTACATAATTTAAGATATATGAAATAACCACGTGATAAAAATTTTATCTCATCTTTTATGCTCAATTAAATTAGCGTTGGAAGCTATTTTTCTATCATCATTTATGGTAAATAAGATAAGTATGTAAGATGAATTTTATCTTGATTTATGTGAACATATTTTTTTAGTGATCATAACAAATAAACCCTTTTTGACATTGTGCCTGTATGGCTAAAGTTTGCAGGGTTCAAACTCATGTTCAATAGTGTTATTTTCGTAAAATGAAATAATCTCCTTCACATATTTGCATTGACTTACGTAAAAGTACTTCTTTACTGTGTTTTTAAACGAGCCCATTATGGCAAACAGTGTCATCATGTGAGTCATTTTGTCCTTTAACTCCTCACAGTTAACATTGTGCATATTTGGCAATCACATTTGGAATCACGTTTGTGTAAGTAAAGATAAAACTCTTCTCACATACTTACTTCGGCTTGTGTGCAATCATTTTCTCAACAGATTCCTGAACACACATATTAGCATTTGAAATATAATTACTGTGAAAAATATGCTAAATTGTTCTAGGGAGAAGCTGATGATACTCTGAAGGGGAAATTGCAATTAGGCTTGGATAACGAAAGGTAAAAATTACATTTTTAACGTAATTTACATTATAAATATTTAATATGAATTTTATTTTAATTTACGTGTATATAATTTTTCAAAAGCAATACAACCAATGCCAATGTTTGATAAGTCATAACCACTTATTAATAAATAACTTTTGCTCATTAATTGTGTCGCTTTCACTAGTAATTGATAAATCCAAACATTTGTGAGATATTATTCCAATTATTTGAGTCTTGACTGCAATTCTCTCTGTTTTAAATTTAAGTATGATGCAAATTTGTTCCATCAACACTTCAAAAAACGAAGTATTTATGTGGCTGTGATGTATTGTGTACTGTCTCGGTTATGTCTTGTGGATTTTTGTACGTTCTTTTAATGTTAATGGATCAACTTGCACGGATGCTTTCCTAAAGTTTTTTAGTTCAGAACATAGGAAAAAATTACTTTTCCACTTATTTCTTCGGTCTAATTTATAATTTATAAAGTAAATATATGATACAAGTTTTAACTTGATTTGTATAAATATTGTTTTACACAATGCTATTATAAACATACCCTTACATGTAGCACAATGGGTGTGTTAGGGCAAGCATTTAGACTTCCCAAATACATATTTAATAGTGTTTTTTCGCAAATTGAAATAATCTCCTTCATATATTGTACATGTTTGGGAAGAACTTCTTTCTAATGTACTGGCAAGCCAAGATAAAATCATCTTAAAATTTGTAAAAACCATTTCAAAATTCATAAAAATCATTTTGACATCCCTAAATTCTTCTTGAATTCCGTAAATTCTTCTTTGAATACATAAACTCTTTTCTCCCAACGGATTCTCAAACACACCCATTTACCTCGTAAAACGTAAAAACAATTTTTCACTACTTTCCCACACGGGTACAATATACAGGACCCACATCATTTATCCTCAATTGTGAATTAAGGATTTTTACACTATTTTAAAGAATTAACGTGCAAAATCACTAGTTCAATTTTGGACGAGGTACGGATATTTTTTGAAATTTAAACCTTGAAAATATAAGCTAAATGAGGATTGATTATACAAAAGATGGTAAATTTTCTGTAATTAATACAGGCAAAATTAAAACATCTGAGTCCAGAAGCATGTGTTCCATGGGACGGTACCAAAGTTTGAAAAAAAAAAATTGAGAGTGAAGTATGAGGAAGTGATTAACTGACTGAGAGTTTCTTTGGGATAAAGGTCCTTCTCCTTTATATTTTACCAAGAGTGAAATGTAGGCATTAATGTGAAAAATATAGGGCCTGCCTGCCTGCCTTTTGGTTTGAAAAAGAGAAAAATAAAAAAAATTACTCAAATTTGTTCTTAATGAAAAAAAAAAATGAGCATTTTTATAATTTTATGTTTCATTTATCATTATAAAACCTTATACTCTTAGGGTATAGTATAATGTATATTAAGTAGGATTCGAGTTAAAAAGTTATCAAATTTATGAAAATTTTAATGAAATTCAATATTTTTTTTGTCTTGGTTGGAAGTTATTTATAAATAAAATTAGAGGATCATATGAGTGTAATTATTAAATCTAAATTCTTTGTATAACCACTCCCTTTAGTCCTAACTAAGGATGGTGAGAATATTGTTAACATTTTTACTCTGTCACACCATGAATGCTTAGATGATTTTGTTTATATTGGTATTAAATATGCTTCCCTTCTTTCTTAATAATACAAGACATATTAAACTAATTTGATTAATTTCAATAAATTAGTTAAATTAGTAATATGTCAATTTTTTTCTAAAACACCTTAATCATCTTTATCAATTATGTTGTAAAGAGAGTATCAATAACGGTAATTTAAGAAAAAAAATTGATAAATATAATAAATATATATTATATTTAAGATAAAAAACAAGTAAAAATGACTCCCAAGTTAACAAGCAAAAGAATAATAAACATATTTTCAAATTATAAGATTTTTATGTTGGGTTCATTTTATGAAACGTGTCACACACAACAAGGGCTGAAGAGGGAAAATAAAGGCAAGAAATGATGCAGTGTGTTGAAAGTAATGAATGAGAATGACGTGCGGAGGATGGAGGGGAGGGTAAAAGAACAAGAGATTCCCTTTGTTGATGATATAACTTTGGACTCATGCTTTTCCATCACAACTACATGAGATCATAATGTTATTATTGATAAAAATATCACATGACAACAGACCGTTCGATCTAGTGAAAATGACTGATCATTAACAACGTGATGAATTAATATTTAAATCTCTACTGATGTATATATATACACATTTAATTCATGTGTCTTAAATCAGATTGTCTCCTATAAGAACATATTTATATCCAGTAAAATAAAACATCACATCACAGCAACACAACATCCCACAAAAGCCCCAACCACCTATTCATCCATGAAAGCAACCACACTTGCAATGAATGGTACATCTGACCTTCTGGCTTTCTTTTGCCGCTATTGCATGCACATTCATTTCCAAGTTGCTCCCACTGCTCTCAGTTAATAATATCAGCTCCATTCGTACATTGTAAATACATTTGATTGTACTGGCTACAACAAAGGCATCTCTATCTTGATCATTACAGAAAGAGTCACTTAAACTTCAGGTCACTGGGTCGCTTTTAAGTCAAAACCCTCCATAGGTACCCTCTCCATAATTACCTCTCAATGAAAGTATCAATGTTATAAGCACAAGTTCAAAAGGCTAATTTATTAGAAGGAAAAGTACCTTTTAAACTTAGTAAGACTTCCAACATGAGACTCATAGCAACATCAAAGCTCAATCTAGTTTACCAGTAGTTATAGTCCTCATGGTTCTTCTTTGATACTTGAAGCTGACTTGGGTATCCCTAGTTCCGATTTTTGTTTGCCCAAAGAAAAAGCTCAATCTATTTTCACGTAGCAGTCAAATTAATCTGCAGGTTTATTAATTTAAGAACTCCATTTTGTTCCATAATTATCAGTGTGGGGTGTGTATTGATCCATTTTCTCGGCCCAATAATTGAAAGTTGCCACGTTATTTTTCAATGTAAGACTGGTACGGACAATGTCGAAGCAGACAAGACAGCACGAGAAGAGAGGGCTGAAAATAGATTTGAAAATAAGGTGGTTCTGTTACTCCTTGACGAAACAAACTTCAAGTCACTTGCTAAACCACATGGGATCAGACTGAAATACAAGCCAGATTAAAAGTTCAGGGGCCAAATCAATAATAAATTTCCACAAGTGAATGATCAATTGTGATTAACGAGAAGCTCCCAACATCTATGCAGGAATAGCTTTTTTGGATACTGCCCAGTATGATCTATAACACATGATGAGTTTTCAATAATACCATAGCTAGATAACTAACTAACAGATATTAAGAATTAATTATTGATAACAAATAAATTTTATTTTTCTAAAACACCTTTTTGAATAATGTGCAATAGCATTATCCCTTTATGGAAACTGTAATCATTATTGAAAGCAATAGATGAAGAAATTACATGTATTATTATGAACTCATTTAGAGTACAACATCAATCTACCCTCACTTGAGATTAATGAACTAATCCTATTTTGGAAATTCTTGATGTGGGAAAACCAAGTTATCCTCCCCTTCTATACATTAGTGGGGACTTCATATCCTCTCACACTTATCACAATACTAAGATCATATATTTCTAGAGCGTATTAATTTGGTGATCTTAACCAACTTAAATATGCAAGATCACATAACATATCTTCAACAGAAACCATCTTAATATATGCAATCAATACAAATATTTTGAAACAAAAAATTATACATTTAGGAGACAATTGAGATATTATATTCAGCACCAAAATAAATTCCTTGTCTAATTTCTATAAGACTGGAGAGAGTTCTTGCTAATTAATGACAATAGCAAAGGTTTTTTTTTTTTGGTTTGGGGGGGGGTGTTTCATGAACCAGGGATAATACACCAGTAAAGTAACAATATCAATCAGTTATACTTCCATGTGTTATATTCATATATTGATTGATAACAATTAGTATTAGATCAGGAAGAATAGAATCAACACTCTCACCTTTGTTCTACTTCTATGTGGGTCCCAAAACTACTTAACACTATAAACCCAGTTAACAACTCTAATTTGGCATTGAATAGACCATAATCACTGCTTTTACAAGCACCAGAACACATATAATAGAAGCAATTAACAGTAACTAAGTCACAAGTTAAACACAATTGACAATAATCTAACACACAGAGGTCTTTTGATGCATATGAGCTACGTAAAGGTTTTATCCAAACTAAATTGATCTGGATGCACAGAGCCTTTACGGACAAAGTTATTTTCTTCATTAGAAAATTTGACCAAGCATGTAAAATTCAAAAAGGCATTGAGTTCATTTAAGATTAGTGACACTCTTTTTTTTGCCAAAATTAGACTCCTGTGATTAAGAACAAACGCAGGCCATTGAAAGATTAAGAGCAAACAAACATCATTAGACACCGGTAATTATGGAGCCACATTAGAGCATGACTTAAGATAGAATCGTTATGCCTGTTTGCCGTTCATCAATGTTGTTAATATCAAGATGAACTCACCACAAATTTTTCAATGCCTGCCACACAAAATACAGACAAAAGCTTTTGAATGATATGGCATAACTCTGTATAACGCAAGAACAAAAGGATTTGTGCTCGAATTTTAAGTGATTTTGTACTGTTTTAAACAAAATAACAGCTTTTCTAGTGACATTGCAAAAAGTTAAACCATGGATTACCAAGCTTTTATTTACCTGTGTGTATCTAAAACCCACTAAAAGAAGAAATTTTCAGGCACTCAAATTTGTTATCTGATCTCAGTGGAAACTTGAAAGTCGTCCGAAGTCAGTCATTCCCGGTGTCAGACAAGGTTCTCCCATAATGACACAATTTAATTGGAACAGTCTCTTGCCACTCCCATCTTTATCTTATCAAGCCGACTGGTATATAAAAGCCACATTCACTATGTCAATGAACGCTCATTATTTCAGCAGAAATGGCCATAGTTTCTAAAATGGAATTGCCTTCAATTGAGGCGTCGACGGCACTTCTGAATGATCTACAACTGAAGTAGAAAACTGCACTCATCATGGAATCTATAAGCACCACAAATGAATACATTATCACCAAGAATGGCCCTTCCCACATCCTAGAGGATCCATCACCATAGCTTAGCGTCTTCACTCGATGCTCAAACAAACCCTCCACAAGAGCCATTCCTATGGTTGATCCAAGATATATCAGCAGACCCACCTGAGTTTGCCCCTTGATTAAAATGTTAGACCTCAGCATTGCCTGTGCTCCCGAAACATCCTCCAGTACAGAGATTACAATTGCAATGTCACAAATGATAATAGCGTTGGCAAATATCACAGAGAAAACCAGACCCACCAACACTGCAGCATAAACAACTATATCTGGAGAAAAGCCAAGAACAGACAATGCACTGCAGAAGCAAACAAGAAACACACA
>JANTPZ010084929.1:0-18308 GCA_025593235.1 Vachellia pachyceras
ATTCCAAAAATTTATCAAAATCCTTTTTTTATTTGTGTGAATTTACTTCGTCTCACATGACTTGATGATGAGGATTTAATTTAGGGACTTGAAAAGCATAACGAGTGGCATTGAGGATTTGGATATTTTCATAATTAGAGAGGCTAAATAAAGAGATTCCCTTCTTTTCTCACCATAGGGAACTGTGCGAGATTTTTTTTTATTGTCTCTAAATTGAGAAAATTATGATGCCATTTTATTTTTAATTTAATATTCTGTGTACTTTTTTTAAGTTAAAAAACATAAATAAACCTAGTCGAAATACACAAATACTAATTTAAACCTATATTTTTATTAAATCTCTAATAAAGTCTAGAGGTCTTATTAGGAATTTTTAATTTTTTTTAATTTTACTTAAACACCCTTTTCTTTTTTTAGTCTGACCCCTTTTTTCTTTGAGCTTCTTTTTGGACAAAACTTTCTCTTTACTCTATGCATTCCCTTTATTTGGTAAGGCAATTCCTCTTCGTTATAATAATTACTAAGCTACATATACTTTGTTCATCGCTTGTATGTTAAAGATAATAAAATGAATAAAAACTTAGTAAAATGGTGAAAAGTTCATAACCAAATAGCAAAATATTCAAAACAAAATAGTTACTCACAAGTTCTCATTCAAAACAAAATTTTTGCATGAACCTTTCATATTTTTTTTTACAAAAATCCCAAACCAAATAGCAGTTCTAAAGTTAGAGTTAAAAGAGAAATTGTGAGAACCTATCTTCAATATAGTTGGAAGTAGGCTAAAAAAGTAAAAGTTAATATCACAATAATTCAAGGAAGTATGGATTCAGGTGTTCGAGTTAAAAGTCTCTAGGAATTTGTAATTAAAAAATAGGCATACACCTGCATTCAATTTTCATTTTTAATTACAAAGTAGTATTAAAATATTTTAACAACGTCATAAATCCTTAGTGAAACTTATAGGCCTTATTGATAATTTGATAAAAGTGTGAGCCGATCTAGTATTTGTGCATTTGACGTAATTGTGAGTTGGAGAATTACTTATAATTCAGTCTGAAATGGAAGAATGATGATGATAGCAATGAAAAAGAAGAATAATGATGGTGAAGGCCAGAATGAGAATAATGGATCGGTTTCATTTTAAGTTGTAATTACTATAACATCTTTTAAAGAGGCTTTAAAGCATTATCTGGCTCCTAAGTAGTATAAATAGAAGGCTTTTGAACTTGTATGGGCAGAACACAAGAAATAAGAATTTAAAAGTATATTCAAGAGTTCCGGTGCAAATTGTTTAAATTCTATACCACAGTTTTATCTTACGTGTATTATTTATGGTTAAAATATACAAAAGTCTTCCATTAATTTCGGATCAATTGTATAAATTATCTTATTATCATTTTAAAATTTACATTTAACCACTTTAATAGTTTAACCACATTGTATACATTTAACCAAATATTAGGGTATTTGGGAACACTTATTTTCTCATTTTTTCCACATTGTATACAAGTCGAGATAAAACTCATTTCACATACTTATCTTGACTTCCATAAAAGTGCATAAAATCACTTTTCCATATAATTATTAGGTGGAAATGATTTTTTTTGAAGCAGAAGTTGAACCAACTATGATTTGGGAAAAATATATAATGTTTGTTCTTTACCAGCAATATAATATTCGATATATTACTCCGCCAATTTTGTCATTCAAGTATCAATTTATATTCCTTTTCTATACTGAGCGCAGAACAATTTTTTTTTCTACGGCTTACTTCACTACAAGTTAAATTCTACGTCAACACAAATTTAATAATGCATATTAACCATAGATTAGGGTAACCCTGACATGGCCATATCTCTTCTCCTTGAACTGCTAGCTCATGTCTTTGTTATTTTTATTATAGGTGACACTAGTAAAAACTTTTAAAATACTTGCAGCAATTTCCTGGGTGTTTCCATGCAGATTAAATAATTTTATATTATATTAAAAAAAATCTCGAACTCGAAGCCTGCCAGCTGCTCTTCACTCCTTCAGGCTTCAGCTTCAGCCTTCGCCAATCGCCCTTCTGTCTCTGTGACCTGTCTCTGTGTCTCAGTCTCACAGCTCACTCTGTCTAACTCGTGTCTTTCTCACTCTGCTTCAGCCTTCTGATTCTTCGATTTTTAGAGAAGGCTACACATAAGTATTTCTTTAGGTCTTCAGGTGTTGGCTGTGTGGTAATGTTTGTTAGCATCATTCGTTAGTGTTTTTCGTGATTAGGACTTATGTGTTAATTATCATTTGATTCTTACTAACCTTCCCCCCTCTATCATTCTATTTAACATCTGAATTGTGATGTGCATTTATGCATGATTCATTGATTCATTACTGCATAGTGTTCTAGGCTCTGATGGTAATCAGTGAAATAGAAGTGAACTTGAGGAGTTTGCTGGCTGCTGCTGCTCAACAGCAAAATCAGGCAAAACTTGTAAGTCTGTAGATATGGGTTGGCAAGTTGCATTTAATTTTTCGAACTGGTGTTAACCTCAGTTAGCTCCAAATCTTTTTAAGTTCCCTTAAAGTATATGTATTGATTGGTGACTTTCATTGAATCTGTAGTATGTTGCTACTTTGCGTGAGCAATTGAAACAACTGGTTGAAGAGAGGACGCCAGAAGGATTACCAAGGTAATTTATGCATCTTTTGATCTACAATCTTCCTTAATCTCATCAATGTTCTATTTACTCTAGAGCTTATTAATTTCACCATTGGCCCATGCTTGCTGAACTTTCCTTTCCTCACCATTGTTTTGCCCTATATGTGGTCCTTGAATTCGAGATCATAAGTAGAATAAGGTTTTCCTTCTGAAATGACTTCATCTGGGTATAAACATTTCCATAGCACAAATTATTGCTTGTAGCATAATGTGGGAAGAATATATTCAGTTTTACCTATTTTTTTTGAATAGGCAACTTTTCAAAAAAAAAAAAAGAAAAGAAAGGAGATATACTCTCACAATGCCCAATGCCCATCAACAAGTGATGAAGATGATACTGATGGTAGTCAACAATCAATACCATTGTCATTTGATATGGACATATTTATAAGTTCAATTAGAGAAAAGAAAAAAGAGAGTCTTCGGACTTGGGGATAGAGGAAGGACTTCTACTTCCTCATGGTCTTCTGGATCTTCACTTTCTACAATTCCCAAGGATTATGAGATGATTAGAGCATAAGTTCATACTTTAAATGCTTCATTACAAAAATTTGAAGAGGAAAGAGAATCTTTAAGAGTCAAATTAGTTGGGACAAATACTTATCTCAATTAAAAACAAGTGCACAACCTGCTAAAACAACTAAGAATGTAGAGGGTTTAATACAACATTTGGGATTTGCAAGTTCTTCTTCTCATGCACCATCTCCACATCAACCTCAACCTACAGGTAAATCATAGCCAAATTGTTACACAATATATGATGAAAATATTGATACATTTGGGAGTGAGGATGATGAGCATGATGATTAGAATTTATGACAAGTTAGAACACTTTATATGTATTTCTTTTAAGTGTCAAACTATGTTTCTCTTTTTGGATTTGTATGTTGTAATTAAGACTTGTTTGAGGTATTTTATCTAAACTATTCTTTGAAATTTGCAAATGATATATTTTGTGTGTTTTTTATGTTTATAGGATATTGTAAAATGTTACTAAATTCATATATTGAAAATATGTAGGTACTTTTTGTACTTCCAAAAGATATATGACATTATCAAATGCACTTTTGATAAAACTTTATTGATATTTTTATAGCTTTACCCTGAATAGAATGTCTACAAATAAGCCAATGCCAATATTTACAGCTGATGAATTACATTTCACAATATATATATATATATATATCCACAATTAATGTTTTGGCCTAAACTCAATTCCTTCAACTATAAGGCCATCTTTGATATAGCCATTAGTCTCCCAAAGCCTGAACTCTGTGATGCCTTCATCACATCCATGTTCATTAAAGAAGTCTCCCATCTCAACCTCCAGCCATCCATCTTCTCTCTTACGACCTGTTCTTTCTTTCATCCTCGTAATTGAATGAGTCGAAGGGTCCAAGATCACTCTTCTGTGACTAAAGCTTCCTTCATTGTTCACTCTCATCTCTACAAATCTTTCTGCCATAGAATGCTCGCCTTCTAATTTGTACACGAAGAATGCAGAATATGTTGTTCCTGGAGACAAAACATTAGCCTTTACTCTTCCTTTTATGTCAAGCCACCACACGTAGTTGAGCTTCGCCACCTCGTTAAATCTGCAAATAATTAAGAATTTATTTAAAATAAAATAAAAATTTTACTATGAACACTACCCAATTCACTCATCTTATTGAGTGTGCCTGTTTCGTCTATCAAATATAACTATTTAGATGTGTATATTTCTCCCAAAATATCTATTGTCACTATTTTTGGTGATTTGACTTATTTTTATCACTAATTTAATTTTGAAATCGACTTAAACAGTATAATTTGGATCGCAAAAGATTTATTTTCATCCAAGTTCCCAAATTTCTCATTTCCTCCTAAATTCTTCTGGTTGATTATATATATAAAGAAGATAGTTTACCAATGTAGTAGTTTCCAAAGCAAATGAATACAAATGAGCATTTTTAAGGAAGTCAATACATTTTTAAGCAAATAACTAGCTTAACTAAAATATAATATAATAGGTAATTACTTCTATGATATGATCCGGTAATTATAATATTTTTCATACTAAGTACACATATACATCCTTCTACTAGAGGTAATTACGTCGAAGGTATTATCAAACACTATATCTAGATTCAATTCTTGATTCCCTATGCTGAAAGGAACTTATCTCTTACATTAGATTCAACCCCCGTTGAGATGGTAATTATATATAATCAAAATTTTGAATTGTGTAGAAAAATCACATTTTGTGCTTTTAAAAAATAGAAGGAATAATATAAAGTCCAAAAAAACAATTGAATGACTATTTTTGGTGTAAACACGTTTTATAAAGCAAATAGCAAATATACATCTAGAATGTTGTGTTGCTGATATGAATGAATAGATATTTGTAACTCATTATATAGAAAACATACAAATGCTGAAAAGTCTCTTATGTCAAAATTTATTGTCCAGATGTATTAAAGGAACCAATTCTTCTAGCCTGCATCAATCATTTTTAGTGAACCTGACTTTTTTTCAGTTGTGGGTAACATAGTTTTAGCTATCTGTAAAATATTTTTATTTTGCACATATAGTTGAAAATATGGTGTACATACTGAATAAAGAACTGAACCCATTTTAGATAGCTTGCATATGAGTGCTTAAACAAATTTTAGTTACTTTGAGCGATAAATTTTGAAACGAGGGATTTTTATTTTTGCCATTGTATATCCTTTGGATATTTTGGAACCTTTTTATTTTTATTTTTTTGGCTAAAACTTCCATTTCTCCTTAAAAAAGAGATACCTAGATTCTGGTAGAGAAATCCACTCCCAGTAAGATTTGGTGTCTCCCCAAACAATTGTAAGGCCCTTTGCACCAAGTATGCAACATTTCTTACCACTTTCTCTCTCTAAACGAAGACTCTGCGAAATATAAACAATATTATATTAAACGACCTCATAGCAACTTTGGCATGATTTGAGATAAAAAGAAAAGTGATTTTACTGATAACAATACTTCATATACTCTTATTAGATAATAATATGATGATAAGATTATAATAAAGAAAAATGATAACAAAAAACATAATATAATGTGTGTTCTTGATCTTTGTACATCAAAACAAAAAGAACTGATTTGCTTTGTTGATGTTAAAGAGGGCCCAGCAGGTGAAGCTTGAGTAGATTATGTGTATAAAACTATTTTCCAACTTTATTTGGTAGATGATTCAATTAACACAAATTTATTTCTTCTCATATATCATAGATGAATAGAGACCTTTTCATTTAGATGATTTACATCTAACTTAGATAAAGTAGATTTTATGATATTTTAAATTTATATTTTGAACAATGGGGATTGAATCAATCTTATAACCGTATTGTTTTAAAAATGATATTTTTCTTGAATTTAATAAACTAGAAATATTAAGTACGAACCATTGATCAAACCAAATGTAAATTGTCAAAATCTCCTGTCAAAAAAGATAAACAGAACATATGCTCATTAATAAGATATATATATATATATATATATATATATGCAAAAATTTCTTTCAAAACTTGCACAGGAATTTAAACATTAATAACTAAAATCGAATGCTCATCTTACCATTTCACCGTCATTCAAAAGAACTGGATGATCACAAAGATGAAAGAAAATTTGTTTCTTGTTCAAAGAATTAATGAAGGATTGGGATGACGATTGAACTATCATGTCCTCGTAATCTGGAGGCAGAAACCTTTTCCACACATTATCTGAATCTTCGGCTGTATTGAAAACCGAAGAAACAGAAGAAGATCTGCATGCATCCTTTGGAGATGTTAAAGAAATTATATTTGAAATGCAATCCCCAGGCAAAACCTGTGTCATATCCATAAATATTTCTCTTTCTTCTCAAACAATTAATCTGGTTTATGTTTCAAGGTTTAGCTATAATGTAACCAGAAAAATGAAGTGATGATAGCCATAAACTTGTTATAAGATGATGACCCTACAAAAATAGTTTTCAAATAATTACATTCCATAATAGGACAATTGCTAAATTATATTAGCAATGATTTACGCAAGTAACCGAAATAGGGCATTCCATAATTGCTTATTTTCTTGTACACGAAAATTATTTTAACATCTCCAAAGGATGCATGCACATAATCTAAGTCAATCTTTTCCATTCATCCCAACTCGTGGGGATTCCAAATTCACCCCTTTAACTTCTCCTCATCGATCTTATTTAGAATCCATCCAAAATCATTATCCTCCCTCTCTCTCCTCAGCAGTTGCATCCCTCCCTAACCCCTCTGAATCATCCCTGCACAAGAAAAGGAAGCTGAACTCTCTGATGGATGTTCTTGACTCAGAAATTAATGCTTTCGTAGCTGATTGCTTCAAAATTGTGGGGAAATCCTCCCTTCGTCCCCAAGAAGAAGATTTTTGGACACCAGGTGATCCTAGGAATTCTATTTCCTCAATCAAATGGATCTTAATAACTTGGCTCCAAATCCTCCCCAGAACTTAATGATTGGTGGCAAAGTAGTTGTCCCTCTCTTAACCGGCCTACGGAAGGATTTGGCATTTATTTCCAATCCTGCTTAGGTCAATTATTCAACTAGTAGTTCATTACCCCTGACATGGAAGAATTTGATTCCCTGGTTAAAGCTTCCAACTATTTTTACTTTAGTATACTAGAGGATAAGGTACTAGCATATGCCCCTGAGGAGGTCATTCCCAGGCCTAACTAGTTGATCTACTTATCGAAGAAGGCTCCCAGATCAGCTTTCTTGCCTAAGGTGCAGAAATCTAGTAAAGCATCATAATCCAGAGTAGGTTCTGCTTCTTCTACTTTAATTAATATAGGCTATACTAAGTTTGTGGGCACTGATGCCGGGGAGGAACTATAATAGCTTGGTAGTCTCTTTTTAACGTGATTGTACTTGAAATCTCCACTTATTACTGTCACTATAAGCTGAACTATAAATAATAACCTTCATTCAGTGTATCTCTCTGTTTTTTTATGGCCCCCAGTTGCAAGTAGCAAGCACTTGATGTTTGATTGGATCATTAAAACTGCTCAACAAATAAACGCCCGTTCGATTTTAATTGGAGACTTTAATTAAATTCTTAAGTAAATTCAGTCAAGTCACTGATGCAAAAAATATTTTTTTTAGACCATATAAAAAGGATTTTTTTACGGTATATAGATATGGTTTAGATAAGATCGATTTAAAAAATATGTACTTTTTATATTCTAAAAATAAAACATTTTAGCCCGTATAACTATACATGTGGTTTAAAAAGTTATTTTTTAAAAAAAGACAAAAGACACATTTTAGACCACATGGCCACACATACAGTTAAAAAGATGTCTTTCTTGAAAAAAATTCAGGCTCAGTGACGCTTGGGGCTGAACTTAGTAGGGTGAACCACAGTTTAATCCCCGCAGAACCTTTGGGAGGGGGCTAAAGCCTAACCACCCAGAACTGTTCCCCCGGTTCCAGATTAGTCGACCCAAAAGGTCGGATACATGAAAGGTTGGGTTTCCCATTTCACCTTAGCCCAAGCCCTGTTACAGTTGTGCCATCTTTTTCCACGAATCTCCGCCATGAAATCGACCAATGCGTTCTTGAAAGTGGGGAGGCCATGGTAGTCTTGAAAGAGCAGGTTCTTTGAAAATAGATTTGCCGACACTCTTGATTCTGGCCACGTCTGGGTTCTTATCCATCCATGACTCCAAGAGATTGAAAACAGCTGTTGGAACATCAAAATTTCATAAATGAGTCAGCTAGGCCCACCACCACCTTATAATTAGCACACTTACGTATCGTTGATGAAGTATGAAGAGCTTGTTCAACACGTAGACATTGCAAATTAGTACATTAATTTGACACTTCTTTGTTGCTTTTTTTTCCCTCCCAACTTTATGGGGATTGCGGGGGGGAATGTCTGCTAACCTGATTTTCTACGAAACTAGCATCAACAATCCTTCCAGCTTTGTTACACACCCAGTGACCTAGACACGATCCACGCCATCGATAATCATATTAGACTTATCGTCACTTGACTGAAATGCATCATTTATCTGCAATGACTGAGCATCACGATTCTGCAAAAGTGAAGTAACAAAGTTGTTCATAAGTTAACTTTCAACAGTAACAAAGATAACTCTCAACCAATATCTTCACCAATATTACAAAACATCATCCTCGCCATCGTCTTCTTCGTCTCTGTTTTGCTCCACCTTCTCGTTGGGTATCTACGGCAGCCACAGACCAAAGACCCGGACGATTTAGACGACGTTACTGTTCTTCAGGGACAACTTTAGTAGCTGTTCAACGTTCAGCAGAGCATCGGCATGCCGTTTGTTATGCTCCTCCACCAACATCACGTTCTGATCTACTCCACATGTTATGCTCTGTTCAAGATCTACTCCATTCATAACCTGGGCCTCGTTGATCAGGTAAGTCCAAGAATGTGCATAAGAAGAAAGGCGGGTAGAGCAAGAAATTTTTTTAGGGAAGAAGAAAAAGAGAAGACATGGTTTTTGTATTTTTAATTTTAAGAGTTAAAATCATTAAATTTTAGTCACACGTGAAAGAGTCCATTTTAGATTACACCCTCAGGTAGGATCTAAAAGAGTCATTTCAAATAACACTATTGAGATGTAGTCTATATGATTTAAAATTTGTACACTTATTTACAAAATTGTCATCGATCATATATTTTAGACTTTACCATCTAAAAGAGTCTAAAATTGGCACTCTAAAAAGGCTCTTTTATACTAGTGACTAGTGAGAGCAGATAAATTGAGTAGAAACCTATCTTCAAGCCATAAGGTAGACTTCTCTGACTTTATAGACTCTTCTCACCTAATCAAATATCAGACAACATGGGCCTTCACTTGGTGCAATAATAGAGAATTTTTAGAAAGGTTTAATATGGCCTTCTGTAATTTCCCATGGCTGCAATCCTTTCAAAATTCCATGGTCAAAAATCTGTCAATTGCAGCTTTTGATCACTGCCCCATTATTCTTTCTACTGATCTTCACCTTAAGAGACAGAGGATGAGATGATTTGCATCATATTGGAATTTATTTTCTGAATATAAATACATAATTCATAATCATTGGTCCCAATCAGTTTCAGTTCCCCAAGCTTCAACCTTCAATGTAAATTGAATAGAACCCTCTCCTCTCTTTATTCTTGGAGCAAGTCCCTTGTTGATAATTTTGATTTTAGAATCAATCATGCGGAATCTTGCCTTTTGGAACTAGCCACAAAACCTGGAATTATATAATTCCTAGAAAGGGAATATAATTATGTTAAAGATGAACTGGAATTCCTTTATGGTTGTCAAGCAAGTTTTTGGGGGTTGAGAGCAAAAGTCAAATGGCATGCAGGAGAGAGGAATACCGAAATTTTTCATGCAGTGGTAAATAAAAGGAATGCTTTTAACACTATCAACTCTCTTACAAAGGATGATGACTCATGGACAAATGATCAACATGAATTGTCCTTGTTAGTTCTCAATCATCTAAGCTCGGTCTACCAGTTTTTTATGGCTTATCATTTGAACAGATCGTTGATTCTGTTGATGACTTGGTCTTGCCATCCCTCAATAATGAGGATGCTGATTTGTTGATGCTGCCAATTACGTTGGAGGAAATTAGAGAAGCGGTCTTCAGTTTTCATAGGGGAAGTGTTCCTGGTCCTGATGGTTTTCATATAGATCTTGATCAAGATAATTGGGACCTAGTTAACAGAGATCTCTTGAATGTGACGCTATCTTTCTGGAATTCAGAGCATATATTCAAAAAGTTCAATAAAACTTCTCTTATCCTTATCCCAAAAACTAATAGACCTCAAATCTGCAAGACCTAAGGCCAATTAGTATATGTAATGTACAAAATTACATATAAGGTCCTAATCAATGCAACCACTTGAAATATATCTAAGCACCTAAGGCCAACTGCCTGAAAAAGTCTCTGCACTCCCAAATAGCCCCTAATCAATACGCTTTTTTCTCATTTAATATAATGCTTGCTGTAGATTTAAAGAACCAAATTCATTTAGCAAGACAAGGGAGGAAAGTATTGGCTGTCTTAAAAGCTGATTTTTCCAAGGCTTTTTCAAAATATCCTAGAATTTTACTACTACAGTGATGATGAAAATTAACTTTCCAGTCAAATGGGTGAACATAATACAACAATGCATATCCACTGTTGAATTTTTTGTGCAATTCAATGGGTAGACAGTTGGAAACATTGTACCTATTAGCGGGTTAAGACAGGGAGACCCCCTTTCCCCATACCTTTATATTCTCTCAGTCAATGTTCTCTCTTCTCTAATATCGATGCAGGAAATGAATAATAACTGGAGAGGAATTAAAGTCTGCTCTAATACTTTTGTGGTTTCCCACCTTTTGTATGCAGATGCTTCCCTTTTCTTTTTTTGAATGTTCGGAGGAGAGCATTCTTAAAGTAAAGCAAGTTTTGGAAAAATACAAAGTGATCTCTGGACAAGCAGCTAATAATGAAAATTTTTCTCTGGTCTTTAGCCCAAATATTCCGCATTATGATAAACTCAGATTCGCTCAAAGTTTAGGCATTAGTTTTTCAACTAGATTGGGAAAATACCTGGGAATGTGGATTGCACCGGGAAGGAACAAATCCTTGATTTATAATCAGGTGCTTGAATCAATGGAATCTAGAACTTCCAAATGGAAGGCCCTTTTCACAGGCTGCAAGACTTTACTTGATCAATTAGGTTCTTGGTTCAATTAACGTTAACATCTTGTTCTGTGTTAAATTGCCTAAAGAAGTGCGTGAAAAAAATTGGTGGAAGATGTATTGATTTCTTCTGGGGATTTAATGGTACCAAAAAGAGGATGCATCTTCTCAAGAAGGATCACCTTTTTCTTCCTATTGACCAAGGAGGACTAGGAGTACATCCAACTCAAGTTGTAAATCAGTCTCTCCTAGTCAAACAAGCATGGAGAATCCTCTCTGGGCAATATCCCTCTTCATTAGCATCCACCTTCACATCGACCTATTTATTGACCCTCTGACCAAAAAGCCTTCAATTCTTGATATGGAAAGGAATATTGGATAATGTAAAACTGATCACAGATAACTTGGAATTGAGACTTGCTTCGGGTAGATCTATTCCTTCCTATCAACCACCATCTTTGGTGGCCAATGCATCAAGATTCTCGGCCACTTCCTAACCGTGGCTGACCTCATCTAGCTGGATTCCCGAATCTGGGAATATCCCTTTGATCAATTCCCTCTGTTCTCCTTTAGTTGCTGAAAAGATTTTTGTTACTCCTTTATCCTTCTTACATCAACATGATTCTCTATCTTGGAAAGGAAATGTTTTCTACAAAAGATGGCTTTAAAATGGGTCTAAGTAACTCCATCTCCCAGCCTAGAATCATAGAACCTTTATGGAAATTTTATGGGTCATTATCTCTACCTTTTAAATCCTTGCTACTTGTTAGGAAATTTCTCCACAGGGCTTTGCCTTCTTGTGATATTTTAAAATCACATCATCTAAATGTTTCTGGCAAATGCCTTTTTGGATGTGAGCAAGATGAGTTACTTGAACACTTGTTTGTAAAATGCCCTCTTACAAGATCCATTTGGTTTTAGATGTTTCTCTATAAGAACTGATGACTTTGATCTATGCTCCTTTTGCATATGGCTAAAAGGTTCTATGTTAACTTTGTTCAAAGAGAAGAATTACTATCTTATATATGGGATTATTATTTTACTCAACACAATTTGGCACAAGAGAAACCTCCTTCTCCATAGAGGAACTCTCATTTCTTAGGTTGATTTAATCAAGGAGATCAATGGTAGAATTGAATCCAATTCTATGGTTTTTTCCCCATATAAATCAACTCCTGGTAACACTACTCGGGAGTCATCCTCTGGACCTCATAACTTTTTATAAACAACCTGGACAATTATCTTGCATAGAAGAAAAAGTCAGAGGAACAAAATTATGCCATATATTAATCTGACATCACGAATCTCTAGTGTCATTTCTGTTTGACTGAAGGGGTGAAAATTCAACATCTTTTCCTCTACATGTCTTGGAACAGGCTTGCAATTGATACATCAGCATCATCAAGCACTTCCACTTGATTACAGCTCTTTGGATATTTGTTACGCCAACAAGTTGAGCATAAACCTCAAACAGATCAGTTCAGCTCTACTGGGTCCTATTAAATGAGATTTAAGTCTATTTTTTCCCTTTTTTTCCAGTAGCTCATGTGCATGTAATGCCCACTACCTTTTTCAGTTGGTTGATCAAGTCTTCTCTATTTCCTATATTAAGTAAAACTTTGTAATCACGCATGTTATTCCTTAATATCATTTTGCTTTATTCCAAATAAAAAACAAATCTTGATTCATAGTCATTTGGCAATTAATTTTAAAGGAAGATAAGCGAAACAATACTAGATTTGGTCCATAATATATTATATCATTAATTTGCAGGTATTAATGAAAATAGTTAAGTTAATTATTTGTAACAAATATGGTTAGTTTGCCTAAAATATCCTCTTTAATTATGTGAATTGGAACTATTATTAATGTAAAAATCTGTTTATATGTGCAAAAAATAGAGATATTTTGAAAAAAAAAATTGGGAGGTAAAGTGGATTCAGACTTTATATTTATAATCAAAATAAACATATTATCAATCTAGCTTTCACATTTAGGATCGGAGGAAGAAGTATTAGCCAATTGTTGGGATATATCTAGTCTACCATGTGTTTGATTCAAGAGAGAGGAGGTTATAAGTTGTGTTTGGTTGGAAGGAAAATGTTTCTTGTTGGGTTTAGGAGTGGAGGGGAGGGGGCTAATTTGAAGTTGATAAAGATAACCTTATCTTTTCATTTAAATTTTTTCATTCTTTTTCTATGATATTAATTTATATCTTAATTATGATTTTTAATTTTTGAATCTCAATAATATGTTACCTCTTTTATATACGATATTATATATATATATATATTAAATGATGATTTTGTAAAATTAGAAATTTGAACTGGAGGAAAAAAAGGCAAGATCCCAATAATATAATATGATAAGAGCTCATTAGAAAATAAAATATATATTATATCATAATTATAAGACACATATATGAGGATTTGTCAAAGTATTGATTGTTCGCCAAAAATCAAAGTATTAATGTTCTTGGACCGTTAGCGTAGGATTGACCAAGAGGGGGTGGATTGATCACTTTACAAAATTAAAATCACAAAGAACAGAATTAAAATAAAGTAACCAGAGAGCAGAGGGAAGATGAACACAAGAGGTTTATTCTAGTTCGATCATCGTAACCTATGTCCAATCCTTAGAGCGTTTCTAAGATTTTTTAATCCACTAACATCAACAGCAATAGGCTTCACAAGCCTTTACAATGAACAATCTCACTCCCCCTTACAACTTTCACTAACACAAAGGCTCGCAACCTCTGTTTTCAGAACAATCTCAACCCAACTTACTCAAGGTCCTAATCTTGAGTTTTTCACAGGTTTACAATAATGAATCAAGATAAACTCTCTCTAAGAGTGTGTAGATAATCACTAAAGCTCACAAAAAGTAATGATGAATTACAGCAAAGTAGATACAGAGAGGGAACACTTTCAAAATTAATGTGAGGTCAGTGTTCTACTTGCTTCTTCTACGCTTGAATGTTATTTATAGTACGTTAATAAATTGTTCGTTAGACACAATTTAATAACCGTTACTCTCAGCTTCATTAATGTTCATTGAGCATTTAATGCTTCAATAAATGTGTCTTGTTTGTTGACGGTGAGAACTGAGCAAATGAATGGTATTGCCACGCCGGAAGCATTTATCAGTGATTCCATGCTCTATTCCTAAGTCAAATATAATGCATTTATGGGAGCAATTAATATTCATACCAACAAAGCACAAAAAAGAAAATATTTGGTGAAACATGAATGTTTGCTGTCAGATTGTCAGACAAAAGCATAACTCGAGTTTTTACTTATTAAAACTCGAGTGCTGATGGAGTCTGGCTGAAAGGAATTTGAAAACCATGATGCAACACTCGAGTTGAAGTAACTTTAATTTGAGTTTTATAAAACTTTTGATGCACCTCGAGTTTAAGATTCAAGTTCTGACAAGGGAAAGTGAGAAACTTTTGTTTGACACTCGAGTTCAAAACAAGTTATACAACACTCAAGTTTTTGTATGATGGAACTCAAGTTTTACACTGTGTGTCAAGATTGGTGCTTTCAAAATCTCTCGACACTTGAGTTTTAAAGCTTGAGCACTCGATTTTTTGCACACTTCTATATAAACTCGAGTTGTAAGATGAAGTTTTGAACTGTGAAGACGTTTTTAACTCAACACTCGAGCTTTCTAGAAATTGAACTCGAGTTTGTAAACACTTGAATGGTGACTCGAGTTTTGGTACAAAGTTTTTGAATTGAGCAACTTACTTTTCACTCAACACTGTAGTTTTCTTAAAACAGAACTTAAGTTTTATAAAACTTGAATTGTCACTCTAGTTTTCTCAGCAAGTTTTGTTATACAAAATCTATTTCTCTTAAAGAAACTTGAGTTTTCTTAAAACACCACTCAAGTTTTGCAACACTTCCTTTAAGAACTCGAGTTTGCTATGAAAGTTTGCATCTGAAACTTAAGTTATCAGCACAACACTCAAGTTTTCTAATTTTATAACTCGAGTTTTTGAAACCTTTTCTTCACCATTCGATTTTGTTTGAAAGATTTAGATTTCAAAAGGCTTTAACAATTATGGAACTCGAGTTTTGGTAAACATAGAACTCAAGTGTTACAACACATTTTCAGAAATCAAGAATTCTTCAACCTTTTGAAAACATTAATAGAATAAATTTGGATTCCTGCAAAAAAAATTATTATTATTAATTTTGTTATCATAAAAACAAAGTTTCCACATGTACAATACACACCTCTCTTGAAATTATAAAAAATAATAAATAATGTATATTTAGTAGGCAAGGAAACATATAATGTACCCATCTCTGGTTATGTAACATCATTAGAGAAGTAGAGAGAAAGTTGATTTTTAGTGTGAAAAATAAATTGTAATATCAAAGAATTTACATGGGCAATTCAGTTCAAATTCTAACAAATTACCCCTCCAAAAAAACTCCCACTTTTGAATGTAAAGAGAAAGGGAAATAAGAAGTGTTTGGCTCAAAAGTTTGTTTACGAGGAGGGATACACTTATCCAGGATTAGTAAAATCGAAATTGTTGTGCTTGTAACATTGTTTCTTAATTAGTGTTGGATTGTGTTTGATTTCTCTCTCTTCTTCCTTTGTGTGCTTCCACTAAGGACCATTGAGGTTTCTTTTTCCTTATTATTCAACAACGTATTTAAATTCACCTCTAACTATTGGTATATCTAGTTTGAGCCATGTGCAAGGAATATGGGACCCATCTTGCAAAGATAGTGAAAGAAAGGCATGGAAAATTGTGTTGTGGGTACTTCTTTTGATTGCTCTATTTCAGTATTTATAAAATGGGGTCGAATAGGGTTTTTGTGTTTTTTGTCTACAGTAAACGATTCGCTAGCAAATTTAAATTTGACATTGCAAATTCAAAGTTGATACAAGGAAATTCAAATTTGATGCATCCAATTTGCATCAAAGTCGAATTTCCTTGTCATATTAAAATTTGAATGGAATGCACAAATTTTAATTTGAAATCTAAATTTGAATTTCCTTGATTGTGCTTGCAATGTTTGTTATTGAATTTGAAGGAAGGAGTTCAGCAAAAGAATATGAGTGCCTCACGTAATATAGTGTAGAAAAAACCTTGTTTCTATCCCTTGAAGGTTGAATCAAAAATTTAATCAAGGATTGCACTATAGGATACAACCTTGGATTGTTCACTTAACTGGAGCCTTTAACTAATTGTCCTAAGTTAACTAAGTGTCGTAAAATGCAAAACTGGATTTTTAAGAGGGGTATTGGCTTTCAATTATGGCAATGGGCTAAAGAAAATATGCAAATATACTTCTTTTTGGATTTGTGGGATTGGAAAATGCAAGTAAGGTAAGAAAATGTTCAAAGGATATAGAGTTCCTCTTGAAAATAGACTTAGGCTATCATGGTTAAACAATGTTTAGGTTGAGTAGAAATTCACTAAGTTTCTTAATGAAAAACCTCAATAACTCATTGAGTCTAGAATTTCATTAAATGAACTTCATTTCATGAAATCCTATTAAAACACTTAGTGTGTGTAGCAAGATTAATCAATGCAAAAGATCCAATGCAAGCAACATTAACTCAGAATATAGCACAACTAGGCTAAATAAGATAGAAGAACAATGATTGCAATAAATAAACATATGAAACTTCATATATCAAGTGCACTATAAGGACTAATCAAACTACATATGATGAGAATCCAGAACTAATTATAACTGTAATCAAACATCAAATTACAAATCATAATCTCTAACTCAGAAACTAATGAATCCTGTAATGACAATGTGGATTAAAACTACTACTTCCCTTTGAAACTCCATGAACTCAAGCCGTCCATCTTTAAGAGAAAGACAAAAGTGTAGCCCTTACGGAGGTATGAAGCATCTCAGCGGGTGAAAAATTCAAGCTCCCCATTGGAATGGGGTGTGTGTGTCAACAAAATGGAAGGAATTAGGGTTAGATGAGAGTGAAGATGGAGGCAATATATGAGAAGCTCCCCTCAAAATAAACAAAAATGACCCTAAATATGGTTTCATTTCAGTATTTTGGTGTTTTGGGTCTCTTTGCACGAGTGGTTAAGTTATTTTTCCAAATAGGAGTCAGATTCGAGGTATTGATACGAGGGGTTTTCTGCGATGAATTACTCCCAAGAGCTCTATCCTTTGGCCTTCGGACTTCACTGTAAAGCAATTTAAAAAAAATAATAATATAAAAAAAGTCAAAAAATGAAGGCTTCTTTCGGTGGCCTCAATTTTTTTAAAAAAATTTAGTCAGGAATTGAGGCTATCTTTTGGCGGAAAAGAAGATTTTTTTTAAAAAATAATAATATAATATTTATGAATAGTACTGTTGGGGATATTATATATACCCCCATACAGCCCTCATACACAACACACACAAGCACGACAGAGAAGAGAGGAAAAGGGAGAGAAGGAGAGGAGTGAGAGAGAGAGAGACGCTGGAAGGGAGAAAAGAAGGCTGAAAGGGAGTGTTTCAGTCTAAGGTCCTACTTTTGGGATTATTTAGATAAATTGTGAAAATTTATCGGTGTTGAGCACGAGGATCTCTGTTGTGATAGTGATATATTTGCTTGGCGAGAGGTAACTACTTTCCTCTCTTTGTGCATGCTTGTAACATGTCTATGAGTGATTTTAAATAATTGTGAAAAATGTTATTGATGTTCGATTTGCATAATAAAAATTATGTTGTTAGTGAAATTGTCTAGTGGGATAGATCTATTTTTATAAAGAAAAGGTAATTTATTTATTGATGGCATTATTTTATATTTGCCTTGAGAATTTGTAAAATTGCTCATAATGCATGACAAATATATTATGATATAAGAGGGAGTGGTGGATGTTGTTTTGATGGGAGGTTCTTTCAGAGGAAATAAGGGGGTG
>JANTPZ010084933.1:0-11774 GCA_025593235.1 Vachellia pachyceras
CCGTGTCTTGAGTGGTGCTTGTCCGCCAATCGCCGCAATGTTCCACTCAGGTCTCGCATCATCTCTTTGAGAGAGGCTACATCTCTGTTCAGGCCTCCTACGGTCTCTCTGATCTCCTGTATCTCCGGGTCCCTTCCCTGCTCTCTTTCTTCTGCCATAGCTTATCTGGGTCCCTTGATCGTAATGCTCTGATACCAAATGTTGTAGCCCAGCTCAACAATTAAGGAAAATAACGAGAAAACTGATATTAATGCTCCAAATACACTCTGTGGAATGACTCACACAGCCTAATCTGTGAGAAAACTCCCACAGCCTCTGTGAAAACAAATTCACAGCCCTAAGGGTCTGGAGAACCAGCACCTTCCTCAACGCTCTAGTACAAAATAAGGCATGCCCCTCACAACTAGAGGCCAAGGTTTAAATAGACCAAGAATACATTGCACACTACCCAAAATACCAATTACAGGAGATAATGCTAAAGCCTATAGCTTACTCTATAAAATAACCCCTATCATCGAAAATAGTAGGAAGCAGCTAAGTCAACTTGGAATCTCATAAAGCAAGTTTGACCAGGGTCCTAACACATTGCCTTTTCCATTCTTCGTGCTGTCATTGAGAAACATTTTCATATTATTTTTGCTAATTAATTGCATCTATCACCATAGGGGAAAATGTATCTCCTTCTCCTTGGGACGACAGCTCTTAGTCTGGTAATTTTCATTGAACTGCAAGACACCCGTTTTTTTCCCCATAATGTTTAACTTTATTGAAAAATTTGAAATATTAACTTTATAACTGCTGATTTTCAGGTTACAACCCCTCTCTTGTTCAAGTTGATACCTGCTGTCATGAATCTGGGTGTATTAATGCACTGGTTCCCGCCAGAGAGCAATGGACGAACTGGTGCACAGAATGAGGTAATATGTCCTTGAAGCAGATGATAACTTTCACTCAGTGGCAGGTAGCCATTGAATTTCAGTTTTTTGCTAGACTTGACATGCCACAACTTAAAAGGCTTACCCTTTTCTTCTTTTTAATTTTACTTCATTTCAAAGATCAAAATGTTCAATCCTTGATTAGGTCTTGCTATGTTTTGGGGTTCCATAGGAGGTCCAGGACCGGGAAGGGAGAGGAAAGGATAACATAGAAGGGGTTGAACCCAAGACATACACCTCACTGGCTTCTTGCTATTTTCTATATCTGTGAATATGTTTGTTAAACTCTTCTGTTTTATAATGAGTTAAAGGAACAGGCACTAACGGTATGAGATTATAAATGGAATTGAACCCAGACTTCCTACTTAGAGAAGAGTTTATATGCTATTAGGTTACAAGGCTATTGGCGTTTGTTCAAAGCTGCTAGTTCTGCAGTTCCTTGAAATTTATGCTCTTTTCTCTATCTAATTTGGTTTATTTCATTTCCCCCTTTCTTTTGTGGTCTGGGATTCATTACATTTATAGAATTAGCTTGTGCAGCATGTTTATATGTCTAGTAATATATATGTCCTTGACATGTATTGTCTCAGCTTCATTTGCTATGAACCCTAGGCATCCTTGGGCCATGCCTACAGCAGCAACACTGCAAAAACCAAGGATGCTTTGCTTGTACAAGTACACATTAAAGATGGTTGTTATAACCACCTCTGTCTCTCTTGTTCTAACAGGAGAAAGCTTCCATGATTGAAGTGAAAGCAACGTTGTGACTCACCTAACTTCCTATTTCTTCTTCACTGTTTCGACTGCAAGTTCGATGGCTGACATTTCAGATGAAAAACTCTGCATATTCACTGCTAATGAATGAAACTCGCTGGAAATTCTGATAGGAGTAGGCATAGAATTTTTGTTTGCATTCTTTGGACAGTGTATATAAAAAAAGGAATTATAGGCCCTACCTCGTTGCTTATGCTGCTCATTTCATTCACCAGAAACACTTGTCAATTATTTCTCTCTTCTATACGGTGCCTTCATTTTACATGATTGACACTTTGGATGTGTTCTAAAATTTAGTCCATTTTTAACAGCAATTTGTCTTCATTTTTAACTTCATCTGGCAGTATTTCTTCTGGTTTTTTAACTCAAAATCCAGCTTGGTCACGTTTTTATTTCAATTTTAATATTTTTTTGAGTTGTAATATAATCAGCTGTGGGACCAGTGAAACTCACTCAAATTTATACTTTTTTTTTACTCAAATTTATACTAACAGTCTAAGGTATCATATAGCTGTGACAAAAAATAGTTTAAATTGGTAAAATATAGTATGGTTAATAAATGCAAGCAACTTATGTCCTGTCTATAGTCATTCTACCTGAGTTAATTGGCAGGAAGAAAAAGGAAAAGAAAAAAACCAGAGTTAAATTTTTCAAAAACAGGTTTGTCAATATCATAAATAAAATTGGGTCTGTCGTTAAAAAAATAATGATTTCTGTCCAATAATATTTTTAATGGGTTCTTATTTTTCAAGTGCAATCATCACCTTAATTTTTTTTTGTGCAATTTTATCCCTAATGTTTTTAATTTGATGCAATTCCAACCCTTTAAATATGTTAACTTGTATATATCTTTTAGAAAAAATTAATCTTTAAATCCCTAAATTTTAACTCACTTATAATTCAGTGTTTCAAATTATTTTATGAAATTAAACTAATAAAAAGATAAGTTTCCAAGTCCTTCAATAGTTTTTCATAAAGATTACAGAAAATAAGTTTATTTACAATAATTTATTCATTTATTAACTCTAAAAAATATGTGACATTTTCTAATACTAAATGTATGAATTATTATAAATAAACTTGATTTATGGAATCTTTACGAAAAATTGTTGAAAGACTTGGAAAGTCATTTTTTATTAACTTAATTTTATAAAATAGTTTGAATTTTAAAAGATACATTAGATATATCAATATAGAATGGAATTTGAATGATACATTAGATGATAAAAAAAGATATATTATTTGTGAGCTATGAATGGTAAAATACTAATGGCTCGTTTGGTACGCAGAATTCATTTTGATGGATATGGAAATGGATATTGAAATGGAAATGGGGTTTAAAAGTATGTTTGGTATGTCATGAAAATGAAGATGGAATCTATATCTTTTTTTATGAAGTTTGATTTTTTTTTGAAATGTAATAAAAAAAGACTATTTTACATAAGGGAGGATATTTTGGTCCAAAAAAATTGGATTCCATGGAACCCAAATGAATTCCATAGGTTTGGGCATGTAATTGAAATTAGGTATTTAGGTGGAATTGAATTCCACATGGAATTGTAATTCCATCATACCAAACATGTCAACATCATGGAATTCAATTCCAATTCCATTTCCATCCTCTTATTTCTACCATACAAAAAAGAGGTATAAAATTTCATGCCAGTCTAAAAAATCATTGATTTTTGTATCAAAACTATTTTTCCCCTAAGGGCTTGTTTGGTTGGGGGGAAGGGGATGGGAGGGGATGAAAAATGAGCCCATCCCCTTGTTTGGTTTAAAATTTTGGGGGAGGGGATCAAAAAATTAGCCCCCCATTCCTTTCCCTCCCCTTATTTTGGTCCCTCCAGATTGGGGTTTTTTGGAGGGAACCAAAATATTAGGACCAATTTACTCTAACCAAATTTCTTATATTCCCAGTGTACCCATGGCTTCTTGTTAAAAATGCTTCTCACGATCTCACCACTGACCACTCTGCTTCTTCCTCCTCACTGCTCTCCAGTCTCCAGAACCAAAATATTGGTGAATATTGTGTTGTGGCACCAGACACTGAAATCTTCTGTGAAGGAGAACCCATCAAACGTGAAGATGAAGAGAGATTAAATGAAGTTGGTTATGATGATTTAGGTGGTGTTAGGAAGCAAATGGCTCAAATTCATGAGTTGGTAGAGCTTCCTCTTAGACACCCAAAGCTCTTCAAATCCATTGGTGTTAAGCCTCCAAAAGGAATCTTGCTTTATGGACCACCAGGTTCCGGAAAGACTCTGATTGCTAGAGCAATAGCTAATGAAACATGCTTGTTCTTCTTCTTGATTAATAGACCAGAAATAATGTCAAAGATGGCTGTTGAGAGTGAAAGCAACTTGAGAAAGGCATTTGAGGAGGCTGAAAAGAATAAATAGTATAAGTAAATAATATAAATCAACATATAAGGGTAAAATGGTAAATTGGTTATTAATTTCCTTTCCTTCCCCTCCTAAACTAAACAAAACATCATTAAAAAACATTCTCATTCCCTTCCCTCTAATTAAATCAAACAAGGTAATCTTATACCCTTCCATCTCTTTCCACCCCCTCCTATCCATCCCCTTCCCATCCGTCAATCCAAACATAGCCTCAAGAGATGTTTCCGGGAACACGGTGGATTGATTCTTCACGATTTTTCCTTTAAAGGCCCATCGCCATCAGAGAAAAAGTATCAGCATCGTGAGCAGAGAATCTCATTAGCCTTGGTTTTTGATCCGTGCTTTCGGGCTGAATCTTGTCGACGATTGCACATATTGCCCTGTCCAGTAAATAAAAATGGAGCAGCAACCTGTAAAGCTTCGATGCCAGAGGATTGGCTGCGATGCCATGTTCACAGAGGACGATAACCCAGAGGGTTCCTGTCAATACCACGAATCGGTACGCAAAAATCAGTCCCCCCCACCACCTATTACGTTTCATCAGCTCTCTTTTGCTTACCCCTTACCTGGAAATGTAGTTGACAATGATGGGTTGGTGATTCTTGAAAGAGTGACTGGATTATGTTGTCTCTCTATGATTCGGAAAGAGTGACTTGAGTGTTGAAAGTCCTAACCGTGGATTGTTTAGGGTTTAAGATTATTGCTTTTCAGCTCAGAAAAGTTGACGGGGGCTACTTACTGATGTGAAGCAACTTGATTTGGTTGCATACATGCCTGCTAAGTCAGATTGGAAAATTTGCTACTTTTCCCTGGCTTTTCGAAGTTAGAATGTAATGTGAAGTTTTGGCATTTCAGTCAGTCTGTTAGATTTTTTGAACCACTCTGGGAATAATCTGTACACAGCTTTAAATTGAAGGAGCACTAAAATCAATACCTTTTTTTATGGGCAAGAACCTGTAATGTCATGAAATAAGAGCTGTAAAGCTTAATTTCGCACCATGTCTTGTTCACAAGGATAATGGGGAGCTCTAGAGTATGTATTATAGGTCCAGGGATTCAGAAAGAAAATTCTAACCGAAAATTTTGAGTGTGAATACTTGGAACTGCAATGATGATATGATTTTGGTGCTTCAGATTTTCACAGAAACCAAATTCAGGAGACATTCTTTAATTGGCGATCCTGTATTTTTGTTTTCTGGCGGATGATTCAATGAATGTGGGGAAGAGATCTTAGATCATCATTTCTTGCTAATTCCAGTCACTAGCCAATCATTCACCATTTGATGAAATTGATCTGTTTGATTTCTATAATGTGTGGTTCATTTTGATTTTGTTGAACTTTCTTGACTCTTTAGAATGGTTCTCAAACTCAACCATGGTGTTGCCCACATCTAGACTAGAGGGTCTCAAGGTTACTATTGGAGATTCTCTCTGGCCGCCTTAGTGTACATCATATGCATTTTGTCGCTGGATCTGTGATTGAATTATCTGCTTCATGTGAATTTTGTTCGACTCAGTAGTAATTATTATGTACTAAAATACTGTCATCTACCATATTCTGAAACTGACCAGGCAATGGTACTTGTTAAATTTCTTGTTCTGCGAAATTATTGTCTTGTCTTTGAAATTCCCTCTGAACTAAATGAAGTTAACTCTACCATATTCTGAAACTGACCATGCAATGGTACTTGTTAAATTTCTTGTTCTTCGAAATTATTGTCTTGTCTTTGAAATTCCCTCTGAATTGAATGAAGTTGGCTGCATCCATTGTTTTATTCTTTTTGTTTATTTATACCGTTGCATGCTTACTGAATGTACTGGTCATTCTTCATCTGGCATGTTTGGGATTTGGATTTGACAACTGGCGTGTTGGCTTCATCAGGCAGTAAGTCCATGCATTTTCATTTAATTCTTCACCAACGCTTTTTTACTTTTCCTGTAGCGATTCCTTATTTAAATTTACAATTGATTAAACTTTAAATGTACTTTCTAGCCTATATTTCATGATGGTATGAAAGAATGGAGTTGCTGCAAGAAAAGAAGTCATGATTTTAGCTTGTTTTTAGAGATTCCAGGGTGAGACATCTTTTTCTCCCATTACTTCCCTCTTCTTGCTGTGTGAATATCAAGGATTTATTTGCTGGTTATTTTACAAGAGTTAATCTTATTTTGAGTGATACCTACATGTAGCTTATAGTTAAGTCTCTAACATTGAGAAATCAAAATAATAAAATCAAGCTCTTGGATTTTGAAGATTGCTAGCTGCAAATGTCAGATCTAATATGCTGGCTTGATTGATTTTACTATTTTACATCTTTTTTTATGTCAGTGACCCCCTGATACCTACTTCCGTTGCTGATTGGGGGGAAATATTGATATGAGTCTCTGATTCCAAAATTAATGGAGAAGAACTAGAAAGGGGAGTCTGCTAAGTTATACATTTGAATGTGAAACCGTGTGCTCTTTGGCACGTTCTGGTCTCTGGCTGATTTCACATTTGTTTTCAAATTTATCTCCACCAAACCAGAATATAGCTTACATTCTGTTCTGAGAACAGGCAGAAGATAGGGTTTTTGTGAATATAATTTCATTGTACTGGTGATGCAATAGATTATAATACTGACATCTGCATAAGTGGAATCAGAATCATTTAACCTTTTAATTTTAGCATATTTGGAACAGCTTATGTTCTCTATGTTTGATGCTTTTCGCATCTGTTGACCAAAGTTTTCTTTATTAAGGTGCAAGACTGGAAAACACACAACAGAGAAGCAAGTATTTGCGCAGCCTAAAAAGAGTACTGTATCTGCCCTGGCTCCGGCTTTGACTACCAATGTGTCACCAAGGGATTCTTGTTCCAGGTGTCGACAGGGCTTCTATTGTTCAGATCATGGTATACATTTTTATCTGTTATTAGCTAAATGCAGTAAAATAGCCTTTTTACTTTTTCATTTTTGTATATGCAGGCGGTGAATCTTCCTACCACTCTTTTGTTGTTTTTATGTAATTCCCTTGTCAAGCTTCTTGAGTTAAATTTCCTGCGTTCTGTCTTTTAGGTTCCCAAAGCAAACCTTTGAATCCTGCTGTAAATGCCTCTTCTGAAAGCAAAGCAAGTGCTGTTCCAAAACAACCTAAGATGGTTGATATAAACGCGGTCCAGACATGCAAAAATCAAGGATGCGGTAAAGAATTCAAGGAAAAGGATAATCATGATGCTGCATGCAGCTACCATCCTGGCCCTGCTGTTTTTCATGACCGCTTGAGAGGGGTGGGCAATCAATAATTTACTGCATATTCCAGTTTGTTTATTTTATTGTTTAATTGTGCTTGTGGTTCTTCAGAACTAAACCCACCTCTTTTTTTTTTCCCATGTGATTTTGCAGTGGAAGTGCTGTGACATTCACGTAAAAGAATTTGATGAATTCATGAGCATTCCTCCATGCACAAAGGGGTGGCATAATGCTGATCCATGAAGAAAGTAGAGACCAAAGGTTTTTTTTGCCCCTTGTTTTATTTGTTTTCTATTGTTGTTTTAGGTTGTAGCTGTCCCTATTCAAATGAAAGGGGGAAATGTTTTGTGAAATGACTCAATACTGGTGTCATATACTGAAACAAATGTCTGGCTCTTTGTTATGAGTCAACTTCTGTAGTCAATTTGCTGAGAAGTTGGTAGGAAACAACTTGATGATACGAGGATTCATGGTTGAACTACAGTCTTGTTTGATTATCAGTGTATCACCATCTGCTTTTGCATTGCCATTTGAGTCTGAAATCTGAATTGTTGGGACATGTTTCAATGTCTCCGTGGAGATTAATATGTCAATATGTATATGATATGTAATAAAATCTTCAACAAGCTTTATTATTTGTATTTATACACAAAAAAGGGTCTATTGGAAAGTAAATCTTAACTTTCCTGTATTTCTATTTCCCTGGTCATTGGTGGTCCGCTGGTTTATACTTCTGTGTGTCAATCCAATCGATTTGTATATACTTTCAAATGTGAATCCCTAACACCATTATTTTACGATTGATATAATAATCCCTTTTTCCCCTCAAAAAACGTTTGCCTGATTCCCGGTCTTGTGCAAGGGTGGCATTCTAATAATAGTCAATATTAATCAAATTTGATATATTTAAAAAAATTATAGAAGCTTGAATTAATGATCACTGAATTCAAACTTGTATGAATTGCGCTAATTCGTAAAATGTAAGATCTTAGATTTGTTCCCGCAAAAGGGAAAAAGGAAGGTTTTGCAGATTAGAAAAATTTTAGATTGAGATGGAAAGTAGATCATGTAATAAATACCAAGGACTCGATTGTCTTCAAAGAAAGCTAAGAGTTTGAATAATATGAATGATAAAGGTCACGTATGTTTAATTGATACGGCCACCTCTAACCGATTTTTTCGGTGAAGTTTGAGTCTTTTCAAATTACTTTGAACCGATGATGAATTTATATTGAGGGGGACATTAAGATCAGTGAGTATTTGGATTAATTCTTTTAAATGATTTTTGGCTATATGAAAGTTTTATACGGATTCCCAATGAAAGCATTATTTTTCGGTATTTTAACTTGTCCTTTTTTTTAAAAGGGTTTGTTTGGAACAATATTTATAAAAGTTAAATGCACGTTTAACAGTGTTCTTCTGTAAAATGAGATTATTTCCACCACATATTTACCTCAATTTAGATAAAAGTACTTCTCTACCGTATTTTCGGATTTAAATAAGGTTGCACCTACCAATTTAGGGCTTGTTTTTTAACATCTATACAAAATTTAGATTTTGTTTAAGTATAAAAATTTTTCTGAAAAGCTTTTTTAGATACAATGAATATAGGTTTTTAAAAAGTTATTTTCTTATTAAATCACATCGTCTATTCTAATAAATTTTCTCTTTCCTACTTTTTCTTTCTTTCTCTTTCTTCTTTCCTATTTACATTTTACTTTGGGGTCCGTAAAAGTCAATAACTTCCTAAATACAGAGCATGTTTGGCGGAGCGGTTGCAAAAGCCAACGCATGTTCAACATTATTTTTTCGTAAAACGAGATAATTTCTGTTACATATTTACTTTGACTTACATAAAAATATATTTTTACTGTATTTTCAAATTGAAATACAATTTTTTAAAATCTAAATTTCTCCTTTGTGATGTTGAAAAACCATTGTCCGAAAACTATGTTTTACGTTGAATGAAATACAATGGATGTAAGGTTAAAGAGGGAGGGGGTAAAATGGGAATTGAAGACGATGGGATGGGGGGGGCATTAATGAGGAGACAGCATCGGCGAGGGAGGACAAGCAAGTGACGGCCGCTACGGCGGATTCGGGTCCAGGGTGTGTCTCTGCGTCTGTGTCTGTCTGTCACTGTCTATGTGCAGTTCTTGCAGTTGCAGGCTGCACCATTGCATTACTATGCTTTATTATGGCAGTCATTTTGATCCTATCTCATTCTTGTACGCCATATTTCCTGGAATATTTATTTAATAATGTACGTTTTATTTTTAAATATAATATTTTTTTTATTAATAAAATAGTCAATAGTATATTAATTGTATTATTGAGCATACATATATAGGCACAGCTTATGCGCTTCACAGAGTGACCCTCCCTGTTTGAGGTTGTTCCTTGTAAGCCTTCCTTCCATCAATTACTCTGTGGCTGTGTTTTGGAGACAAATGACAAAAAAAAAAAAAAAGAGTTTACAGATTTTTAAATGGTTTTTACGGATTTCAATATGGTTTTACCCTTAGTTTGTATGTACCATTTTGGAAGCGGAGTTCCCAAACAAGCTTGCTTCTCTCCTTAGCGTTATCAATCAGAAACTGTGTGGGAAATGAGTTTATAGATTTCGAGATGATTTTTAGGATTTCGAGATGATTTTTATTTTAACTTATGTGTACCGTTAGAAAATTTTTTTTCCAAACATATACATTATTTTTTTAATTGAATGGGTTAGCATTACTCCATTTTAAAATTTTTAAACAATGTCACCCTTAAGAATCACTTCCTAAATTTTATAGTATTAGTAAGTTGCTTTAAAATTATATATTAGTTCATCTTTTGGGCAAATATAAATTACCTCATTATGAAAACTTAATATTAATTCAATCTCCCCAATTTTTGGAAAGTTTTTACTTTTTAAGGAACTGGTGTCATTTCATGGATGAAAAATTGCTAACTCATTGATAATACTAAAACTTAACACATAAAGCTAAAACCTATGCGTTTTAAAGAAATTATAATTTGAATGGATTTTATAATAAATAATAATTCTTAAAGAAATCATATTAATTTAAAGTTTTAAATATTGGTGCAAAGAATAAATATACTTAGTTTTGGGCCATTAACTATAATTATTTCATCTTTTTAACCAACACCCTTTCCTTCTCCAACTAACCAATGAGGCTGAGGCAACCGTGTTTCCCATTTTGAAACACTGTACTGACCACCTCCTCCCCTTTTAAACCATGCTGACTTATTAGAGATTAATTATTATAATTACAAATTATTTATGAAATACCAATAGACTTTTTATTGAAGCTTTTATATTACATGCAAATATACAGACTTCTCAAAATTAAAAATTTGAATTTTGAGATATCAGTTTGGCATACCACAAAATTAACATGTTTTCTGCAAGGCATAGTAGTATCATAAAAAGCTAAAAAGTAATTTCTCTTTCAATAGTTACTTGAGGGGGAGAATTTAAAAGTTAAAACACATTTAACGTGTGTTTGATAATTCTGTTTGAAGTTAAATGGTGAAATTTTTTTTTAAATATTTATTTTAAACTATGTGAAATCATTCTGCAATACTTAGTAGTTTATAGCTGTTGCAGGGCCACGACATGCTTTAGCTTTAGCATTATCCTTTGGTTATTGCTCCTGAGTAAAATAATAACAGATGTGTTAAATGCTTCTTTTAATAATGCAGCATTTATACGAAAATGTTGTGCAAGCGGGTTCACAGAGATTGGTGCTTCAAGGCTGAAACTTTGCTATAAGAAGCAGAGTAGAGCAAGCCAAATTTTGATTTCTGCTGCGTTATGGCTTTATGATTCTGTCCTCCGCCCCCCCTCTCTCTCTCTCTCTTCATTACACTCCCTCCATTCTTTTTCCTCCTAGTTCACGCCAAACGCCTGCTCTCTCCCTCTCTCCCTCTCTCCCATACACACTGAAAAAACCAAGCGGAAGAAGGGTCAAGACTCAAGCTCTGCTATTTATCTATTATACGCTTCTTATTTCATTCACCATCACTGTCTTCTCTGTTCCTACTCGAAGTTGTTTGCGATGGAGGACGAGCTTGTGCTGTTCTGTTTGCAGAAGCAGAAAAGGAATAATCTTTTTGTAGCAATGGCGTTTCTCTTTCTCCTCTCTCCATTTGCTTCTTCCATTAGCCAAGAAGGTATCTATCTGTATTTGTGTTTATTTGTATGTATACCTCATTACTGTTTAGATGTTACCTTACCTCCATGCCATTGTTCTCCTCACAGAACGAAAATATTTTCTGTCATCTTTATGGTTCCCTCCATTTCTGAAAGTGCAAGGGAAGATGAGAGTGTGAGTGACGAAGAAGTGCTTATTTTTCCCCGTTCCTCCTTTTACGTTATGTCTAGTCAGTGACAAAATGAAAATGAAATAGTAAGAACATTTAGC
>JANTPZ010084935.1:0-10758 GCA_025593235.1 Vachellia pachyceras
AGCTGAGCGAACGAGAAGCAGGCACTTTCTTCCTCCCATCTCCCTCTCCGACCTCCCGACGGCACTGCTAAGATCCAAAAAAAAAGCATCTCCCTCACATGTTTGCTCTCTCAACTCTCCGCGACGCCTCCCTCCCTCCCTCTCTTTGACCCCGGGTTGAACTAACCCGGGGTTAGCCATCAGATCGGACCGGATTACCGGCCGAGTCGCCGGTTTCCGGTCTCACTCGGCCGATCCGGTCCGGTTTCTCGTTCATTGGTATTTTGTGACCCATTTAGTACTTTGAAGTAATTCATTTTTTTTCGATTTGTGTAACACCCTGAATTGTCAAGAAAAAAGTTGCACCGCAGAATTCTTTAAGGTGATGTACATTAATCTAATGTTAAATATGGACCATTCAATTGTAATCCCATGGTGGTAAAGTAAAAATGAGAGTACCAGAATGGACAGACAGGATCCATTCCCCATTTTGTTTAGACCCCTTCTATTAAATAAATAATCTAAAAAAGTATTAAAAATAAATGTTCACAAAAATAAGAAGCATTTTCAGATTTTAATGAAGGTGTGTGAGCTTCAAGTGACTAACCATACGGCTCAATTAGCTTGCTTTAATTTAACAACTTGATTTATGATAACAGAAGCTATTAAATTCAAGTTCAACTAAAATAATAATGCGAAATATGCTTGCACACACACACACACACACATATATCCTATGCATATTTTCCTATATATGATAAATATGCACAAGTATACAAAATTTTAGGAAAATCTGCTAAAAATAGCTTTAATTTGTATAGCTTAACACCTGGAAATTGCACAGATATCCCAAAAAGAACATTAGGAATTCATCATTACTGTGTAAACGCCCTCTCTTAAGTCAATAGACACGATGTTGGGATGCAAGATATACGCCAAATCGACCTAATAATTCTCATCCTGCCGAAACGTTTTGGCTACAAATTAAATTAACATCATCCTAGAACATTAACCCACCTTTTGGGCATAAAAATAGGATTAAGTTAATTCGAACCCTAACGACATCCGTATCCTGTTGAAGCAAAGGTTTAGGAACTTAAATTGTTGCGTCATATATTAAATGATACGTTACTCAAATGAAATCGAACAAACTATTATAAAATAAATCATAAAATATATAGAATAGTGCTTAGCAATATATTCAAAGCATATCAGTAAGGCGTGTTAAAATAACATGAATTAATTAGTCTTTATCAATGAAATTCGAGTCCCGGTCTCTCCTAATTTGTTTTTTGCATGTCCCACCGCAAAAAAAAAAAAACATAATTGAGAGCTCGTAAAACTCACAATATTACTTATAAAAAATATTCTAATTATTTTTTCAAGGATGATATATAGATATAAGTTCAAATATTTTTATTATATTAATTAAGAAAAATGTATCATAACTTCAAAAATGGTAGCTTTCGTGAAATATTATCTTATACATGACTAGAATATGAACCATCACTTTATAGACACACCCACCCCCTTCCAACGCGCCGTACACAATACCAAACATGGATATATTATACATACATAAAAAGTTCATTTTTTACTAGGGGACTAGTCATTTTATGGATATACATATTACTTCACAAGGGTTTGACTTATCCTAGTACTACTCTATTATAATATTTCATTATTACAATCAATTTAAACACACAAACGCGTCAGTGCCACCAGGTTTAAGCCCCCCTATCCTCATTCAGGCGCGACGTCACTGGAACAACTTGCCATTGATACGTATAGGATACCTCAGACATGCTATATCTGTACATTTCTCTCTTCACAATCTGATGTATTATTAACACATGCGAGCAGTTCCTCGTCAGCTTCAAACTTCGCCATATGCAAACTAACGTAGGCTTCAATGCCACCACCATTCTTGGTGTCAATAAACACGACCAGATTCTTAAAAGTCAACGCAGGGGAACCAACCCACGTAGGTTTTCCCCAACTAAAATCAGCATCGTACAGAGGAAACCTACACAAACTTGTGAAGCTAAATGAAACCATCTCGTTCTTCACAAGAAGTCTGTACAAACTATCCTTAAGGAAATGCAAATGTTCATTTGCTCCTTCTTGGATTCTTCTCACATAGTCCTTGTCGATCTTCTTCAATTGTTCCCTTACCTGTTTTATAAGCACCACCCCATAGTTACATTCCTCTTCTTTCTCTAACATTGGAATAAACGTCATCGTGATACGGTAATAGTTTCCGAATGAATCCGGCGGCAACGGCGATTCCATCCTCGGACGGAGGTTGACGGCGTGAATCACGGCGTATGTTTTCGATGGGCCGTGTGGGTCTTGTGTGGCTGCCACGTAGCGGCTCCATATGAAAGCTGACAAGGCTTCTACCCTTGAAGGGAGCTTGTCGTCATCGGTTTGAACATATTTTTTCCTGAGAGCTCCGATTACTGAAGAATTAAACAGAAACCTTTTGGAGATGATGTTGTCCTTTATGATCGCAGAGCTAAGATCGAGGCCTGATGTATTTTTGGGTGGGAAGAGATTAGCCGACACAAACCTGTCGCTATAAAAGGAAAAACTAGCACCAGTTATATTTATTAATGTAAAAGGAAATCCGTATTTCTATTGTTTGGCTTGCAACAAAATAAATTCACAGTTGAGCAAACTGGTCTCAGATCAGCCAGGAGGGATAAAATCAGTGGTCAACCAATTGCTCCGGTCGACTTTTTATTTTTAAGAAATTTTAGTTCATGTTCCTGAGCTATAATCTATGCACATATTAATTCATACCTTATATGTATTGATAAATGAAAAAAAGACAGAGAAAGAAATATGACAAAAATATGTATGCCTTTTTTTGTATTCTAAAACTATAAATTATCAAAAAAAAAATAGTGTAAACATTTTGGATGAAAACTATGGAATATTGATGAACATTTCCTTTCTTTCACTATATATTACTTTTTATTTAAATATTTGTATTTAATATTATGAATGATTGTTTTCATTTATTTTAATATTTTTATATAAAATATTGTTTAAAATATATTAATTTATGCATGATTAATTCAATCATGATTCAACTGCATTCCAACAATTGAATTTTGAATCGGTGTCTCAACCTGCTCAATAGTCTACCTAAAAGCCAAAAAGAAAAAACAGCATTGAGATACCAAAAAATGAAGATATGTCGATAACACAAACCTTGGATAATTTGTAATCTCAGCTTGTCCTCTAACACCATTAGCAACCGAAGCCCAAAAACTGAGAAACGTGAAAAACGACAAAGCGTCTGCGATCTTATGAGAGAGACAAGCACCAATTGCAATTCCACCACAATCAAAAACATTAAACTGGACGCCGAAGGTTATCTCAGAGACCTTGTCAAGATGAAATGGCAGTAGATAGTTCAACTCTGAAGGGTTAGGGGTTTGGATAAAATCCAAGAGCTGGCCCTTCACTCTGGTTTCTGAGTATGGCACTCCCTCGTCGTTGCAGTCTATGAAGCTATTGTCTTTGAGCCTCCCAGCGAGAGTATAGTAATGAGTTAGAACATCAGACAACGATCTTTTAAGGTGGTTGGAAACAGTGGTGATGTCGGAATAATCATGATTAAGGTTCGTAGGAACATTAGCGTAAAAGAGAACGAGAGGATTATAGACTGAGGGAGAGACTTGGTCGAGAAAAGAGAGTTGATAACTTCGAAGATGGTGAGGGGTTGGAGATGAAGGTTTGATGATTTCTGTGGAGATTACTTCCACTTCGAGCTTCATCGTAATCACTGTAATGTGAATATAGTTTTGTCGAGTGTGTATGTCCGTGTGTGTTTCTCTATCTGTGCTTTGTTTCAGAGGTTGTACGTAACGTGTGTGTGTATATATATGGGTGTTCGTGTGTTTGTGTGTGTGTGAAGGAATCAAGTGAAGATACACTTATCAAATGGGAAGGATGGCAAAGTTGAAAAATGGTGGCGCAGAAATTAGTCGTTTTCTTGTGGCTTTGATCCACTTAATTGAGAGCCTGCACGCTAGGTATTTCTACATTTCTAAATCATGAAAATAATAAAAAAATTATATTTATTATTTAGTTACCTTCATCCATATTAAAATAGATTGGCGTATATATAGCCATTAGGTTTTTACGTGAAGCAGAGAGCTATGTATGTTTTTGGTATGTGCTAGAATCTAGATAATTATATTGCAGTTAGGTCTCAGAAGATGGAATTTTTTATGTATTACATTTTGTATACTATTTCTGAATCTTTTTTTTTTTTGAGCAAAATAGAGTCTATTTTATTGATAACAGAAAAACAAGTCAGTCAATCACTAATAGCCGAAGCCCAAAATAGAAAACACTCATAAATCCTATGAATTACAACCTAACACACATCTGAAACCAAAAAGCAGAAAGTAAACTAAACTAACATTTCATAATCCTAAACCTACTGCAGATATTAGTTTCTATCTTACTATATTGTTACCTTATCCAATACCTAGTCTTCCTTGAGATATCTGATGTGCTTCTTCACTGTCTTCCCTCATAATCTGAACCAGAGAGGGTGGTGGCTTAGTAAGCCATCCTTGCGATACCATTCCTTTCAACACCCCAGCTGCCAAGAAGTCAGCTGCTCTATTCCCTTGCCTTGCTACAAGTGACACCTGCCAACCTGAACTTCTCACTTCCTTTAGAAGCCTTAAACATTCTTGCATCACTTCTATGCTCTTCCATTCGCACCCCTCTAACTTTCCCTTTGTCATTCTTCTATAAAGTTCCTCACAATCTGTTTCCACAATCACTTTGTTCCCCCACATGTTTATTCCCTCCAATGCTTGTATCATTGCCTAACACTCAGCTTGAAATGCAGATTCCGCGCTGATGCTTCTGCTTATTCCTCCTATATATCTTCCCTCCCAATCTCTTCCTACAATTCCAATTGCTGCTGCCTGTGAATTTTGATTAAAGGCAGAATCTACATTAATTTTGTAGCTCCCCCATTCTGGCCTTTCCCACACTGTCTTCCTCACTGCCTGCCTCTTACCTCCATTTCTTCTTGCTCTGCTCTCCATTGTTGTCCAGTGTTCATTTACCAATCTAATCGCCCCACGTACACATTGTAGAGCATCTAACTCACTATGCTCGTACACAAATTTGCACCTTGATTTCCAGATTCCCCAACACACCGCAGCAAAAAGAGCTTTTCCATACTCTTTAGGCCCTTCTTCTTTATTTATCCATACTTCTATCTATTTGTCCATCCTAACCATATTTTGTTCCTCAAATTTCAGTGCTAATGGAGAACCAAACCAGCAATGAGTAGTCCACGGGCACAGAAATAACATGTGCTCTACTGTTTCTACCTTGGTCTTGCAAATTTTACAAGTTGGACTCTGAGCACACTTCCTTTTGAATAGTGCTTCTGCTGTAGCTAAGGCTCCACTCACTGCTCTCCAAAGGAAATTATTTATCTTGGGGCATATCTTCATATTTCACAGCCCTTTCCACAACTTCTTTGATGGAGTATATGAACTGCTTGCTATGTCCCTTTCCCTTCTGCTTTCCTTTTCCCTAGCAGCCTTATATACAAATTTCACAAAATACTCACCATCTCTGCTCACTCACCAAACTAGCTTGTCTTCTGCTTGCATTACTGGTAGTTTCTTCAAGATCTGCTCTTTATCCTCTTCATCTAAGATGTCCCCCACTTTATCAAAATTCCATTTCCCTTCCCTTATAATCTCCTTCACTAGAAGTCCTTCCATCTCTTTACTCAATTGCCTCTCCTTCAATTTATATCCCACAAACGTAGGTATCCATCTATCCAGGTAAATTCTGGTTCATTCTCCATCCTCAATCTTCCAAAACAAATCCTCCACTATCAGATCTCTGCCTTCTAGGATGCTTGCCCACCCTCAAGATGGGTTGCTTCCCTTCTTCGCATCCAGGAAATTACCTTTTGGAAAATAAATTCCCTTAATTATCCTGCTCCACATTGCCTTGGGGTCTTGTAACGGTCTCCATGCTGTCTTAGCTAGCAGAGCTTTATTAAACAATTCAAAGTCCCTAAAACCCATACCTCCTTCCCCCTTCGCACAACTTAGTTTCTTCCATGCCTTCCAATGAATTCTTCCTTCCTCCCCCTTTTGTCCCCACCAGAATTTTGGAATCATGCCATCCAATTCCACACATGTCTTTTTTGGGAACTTAAAACAAGACATTGGATAAATTGGGACTGCATTGGCTACTGATTTAATTAAAATTTCCCTCCCAGCAAAACTTAACAATTTCTCCTTCCAGCCCTGTAGCTTTATGTTCATTCTGTTTCTTATAAAGGCAAAGGCTTCAGATTTTGCTCTTCCCCAAATCATAGGCATACCTAGGTATTTCCCCGGATCCTCGCTATCAGTTATGCCCAAAACCTCATATACTATTTCCTTAGCTTCTTTACTTGCATTCTTGGAGAAGAAGGTGCTTGATTTATCAAAATTTACCCTGCAGTTCCTGATGCTCTAAAATAACAATTAATGATTCTTTTCAGCTTTCTACAGTTCCTTTCTTCTGCATTGATGAAGAACAGTGCATCATCTGCAAAAAAAAAAACTGTGTGAAAGAACCGGGCAATTCCTTGCAAGCTTGATCCCCCTCAATTTTTTCTGCTCCACATGCCACTTTATCATCCTTGAAAGTACATCTGCTGCCAATATGAACAAGTATGGAGACAATGGATCGCCTTATCGTATTCCCCTAATCATCTCCAGGTTTGCTATTTTGTGCCCTGCCACCACCAAGTTCAACTTTGCTGTGCTCACACAATCCATAATCCATTTAGTCAGTTTGCTGCCAAATCCCATTTTTCTCAACACCTCTTCTAGGAACTTCCACTCCAGTCTATCATATGCCTTGTTCATGTCAATTTTGACAGCTACTTCCACCTTTCCTCCTTTCTTCTTAACTTTCAAGATAGTGAAATGCTTCATGGGCCACCATTATGTTGTCCTGGATCAAGCGACCTGCCACAAAAGCCCTTTGATTCTCAGTTATTATTTTCCTCATCACTGGCTTCAATCTGCTTGCCAAGACCTTGGAGACTATTTTATAGGCAAAATTACACAAGCCAATAGGTTTGTATTGCCCTACACTCTCTGCATGCTCTATTTTAGGAATCAGTATGACATTAGTGTTATTTATAGGCGTTATTTATATCCTCCAAGTTGATTCTATTTTTGAAAAAATCAAAAACCAGCAGCATCACTTCCTTCCTTACTTCCTACCATGCAGCATGATAAAACATGCCTGAGAATCCATTAAGACCTGGTGCTTTTCCTCCATTCAGCTGAAAGGTAGCCTCTCTTATCTCCTCTTATGTAACCTCCTTTTCCAACCTTATTACATCTTCTTCTGATACACACCTTTTACGTAATCCACAGCTTCTTCTATTCCCTCACTTCCTTCTGACTTAAAGAGATCATTATAGAAATTCGCAAACATGTTATTTATGTCTTCCTCCTTCTCTAAACAGTTACCATTTTCCCCTCTCAGCCTGGACACTTTATTCCTTGCTCTTCTCTATATTGTACTAGTATGGAAGAACTTAGTATTTCAGTCCCCTTCTGCTAACCACTTAACCCGTGATCTTTGCCACCAATAGGTTTCCTCTCTATCCCATGCCTCCTCGATCTTGCTAATTATCGCTTCTGCTTCCCTTTTTTTATTTTCATCCAGAACTCCTTCATTGCATTCCTCTAATCTTTTTGTTAACTGTGTGATTATTTTTTTGGCATTAGGGAACTTTTCTCTTCCCTATTTACAGAGAATTCTCCTACAGTTGATCTGCGTACCAAATCATGCGCTAAGTTATCATGACTTTTCCTTCCCACTGACCAGTACTGATGTGAATTCTTCATGTTCAGCCCAGCTTGCTTCAAATCTGAACGATTTTGGTACTTTTGCGTATTTATGTTCCAGTTCCATAAGCAACATATGGTGATCAGATCCTACAGGTTCAATGTGAGACAATAGTGATTGTTGGAAATTATCTACAAATTCATCATTTGCCACAGCCCTGTCTATTCTTTCTTTTACATCGTCTTCCCCTATCCTCCTGTTGCACCAAGTATATCTTGCTCCTTGGAACCCCAGGTCCATCATATGACAGTCAGACAGCATGCCTTGAAAATTCAGCATTCTCCTTATATCTGCTGGTATTTTCCCACACTTCTCATATCTACTTGCTACATCATTGAAATCTCCTATGCAAAGCCAAGAGCCTTCTACGCTCTTAGCCAACTCCCTCATGTTATTCCATACATCCATTTTTCCTTTATCCACTGGTGAGCCATATACAAATGTTATATAGCTTGGACATTTGAAGGCAGCGGCATTAGTGCTCACATGGATTAAATATCTAGAATTATACCAAATGTTAATTGTTACCTCCTTATTCCACCATAAAGCTAGACCTCCACCCCTTCCATTTGTTGTTACATAGAACTCCTCATCGTATTTCAGTGATCTTCTTAGCCTCTGCAGCTTCTCATTCACCATTCTAGTTTCCATTAGGAAGACTATTGAGGTTTGTTCTTTTTGCATTCCTCCCTCAATTTCTTAACTGACAAGGGTCTTCTCAATCCTTGACAGTTCCATGCAATCAGATTCATTGACTTCTATTGACTATTTTAGGCCAGCCCCCAGCCTTCTCAGATTCTTCTTCTGCTTGGTATTTAGCTCTTTCTTTTTCTACTACCTGTATCCTCCGATCTCCATATCTTTCTTTCCCCTTCCCCCTTTTCAATGTTTCCTCTTTTGCTGGCCTCTTTTCTGCCTAATGCTTTTTTCACACTGGTGTATTTTCTCACAGTTTTCTTCTGGCCCTTCTTCATTGGGGGCTCCTACAGATCCTCCTTCATTTGGAAAATAATCCTCCTCCTCTTTCCTTCCCCCCTTTCCACCTCCTCTTCCCTTCCCCTTTTCAGTTTGATCTTTCTGATGCCTTTTAGCACCTCAGACATTGGTGATTGTGACCCATACACCAAATTGCCTTTGAAAGATCTTCATTAACTGTTGGGGAGCCTGCACCTTTCTCTTCTCCTGCTTTCTCCATTTTTTCGTTATTTATTTTCGACTCCACTCCTTTTTCCTTCCTCTCCTATGTGTTATTCCTCCCCTCGATGTCTATCTTCCTCTACACATCTTTATCCCCTTCCGTCTTTCTCTCCTCTGTATTGTGCCTTACCGTTTCATTAGTCTCCAATATTTTGTTTTCTGTCGCCTTATTTCTTTCCTGCTTTCCTTTTATCCTTATGTCTGTCTTGCCTCCCTTCCTCTTTTCATACCGCACTTCCTCCCATCTATCCTTGTGTTGACTCATTATATCATCTATTGGTCATGCAGCTTGCACACTCAGCCAACCTCCGTACCTCATATTGTGCTATGCGTCCTCCTGATCTCCAAATGGACAACTCCTTTGATCATGTCCGATTCTTCCGCATTTATAACAAAAATTCTGCTCGCTCATATTTTGCCACAATCCAGATTGGCTCCTTCTTAGGTCTCGGACACCACATCCCTGTCACTAGTGGTTTTCTAATATCCACTATCACACGTGCCCTCAAGAAGCTTCTAATCAGCAGCTCATTGATCCCAACGCTACTGCATTTTCCTCATGCAGACCTTCCGTAGGAATATCATGAAACTGGATCCAGAACGGGCAAAGGTAAAAGTCTACTTCCTTGAAGGTTTTGAATTCCTGCCATGGTTGTACGTTCAGTAATATTCCTTGTATTGCCCATGGACGTCCTTTCAAGATTCTTTGATAGTCTTCCATTCTTCTGAATTCAAATATGAAAACTCACGCCTTCTCTCTCCACCTTGTCAGGCAACTAGTGATGTTTGTTATGATCCCGACGACGATACCCGTCGTAACTAACTCTCACTAAGGAGAGAAAAACCATAAACTAATTCAGTATACTATTTCCGAATCTTATTAGATATTTGAACATCTAATTAACTAACTTAAATTGAAACATTGCGACCAAAGCGCCTCTTCATAATTCTTTTTAATTTTTGGTTTAAAGTGGGAATCGAACCCCAGTCTGACCAAGCACACTTGGGTCAGGAGAGGAAATCAATGATGTTCAGGTCTGCGATAAGCTGTTTTCTAAAAATTAAGCTACAAATAATAATTCAAACAACTGTAAATTTAAGAGCTTCAATTCTAAATAAGAGATTTAAGTTTTGAAATGCAACTCTCAATTTACAAATGAGATTCCTGTTTGCAACTATTTGAATCAATATTTACAACTTATTTTTAAACAAAAAATTTGCATACCTAACTATCATTAATCCTTTTCATTTTTGTATCGCTTTCTTGGAACTTATTAACATAAATGTCTTGTCAGGAAACTAAATAGGTGTGATTCATGTTATTAAAATTATTCCTTTTAAGATTGTAGAAAAAAGTCTTTTTGAGAAATTGTCACGCTAAACTATTTTTTTCTTTTTTCTTTTTTCTTTTTTCTTTTTGTGTTCACAATATAATTTAACGCCCGACAGTAATGTTTTGATTGAAAGTCCCATCAATATATTTAAATATTGAGCAATAAATGAAGTGTACCCTTACTATATGTTTGATATTTATATATATATATATATAATGATAGTAATTCATATGTGAATTTTATGAAAGTTGTAGAATCATTGATGAGACGGAAAAGAAAAAGGTTTAAAAATAATCATTACATTCAAATGATAGAAAAATAAATAAAAAAA
>JANTPZ010084939.1:0-15264 GCA_025593235.1 Vachellia pachyceras
TTCAGTTCTGTTGGTTTGAGGCTGGGGTGGTGGTGTTGGTCGATCTGTGTTGAAGCTGATGAGAAGTTGTTGGTGTCATCGGTGGCGTTTCTTTCCTCATGGAGTTGTCTATGTGGAGTTTGCGATTCTGCTCTTCCGGTAGCAGAAAAGTTTATGCATTGGAGGCGTTTGTTTGAGTGGTTCTTTCAACCCTCTTCCCTTCATGCTGGCACCTTGGGTGTGTCCTCTTCTTTTCCTGCGATGGCTGCGACGACGGCGATGGCAGCGGCGGCTCCTCATCTGTCTCTTTGTTATGTTTTAGGGTTAGGGTTGTGTGGGTTGTGATGGGCTTTTGGTTGTTTGTTTTGGGCTTGTGCTGTTTTTTTTCTGTTTCGTTTGATGTGTTTCTGTTCTCTTTGTAATGTTGTCTTGTTTATTTATATTATTTTCGTTGGCAAAAAAAAAAAGCACAAGTCCGGAGTTAGGGGTGGAAATATATCATGCCTCCATCAGATGTCCTACAATCTAACCTGTTCAGGGCCTAACATGGGCTGACATGTCTATTAAAATGGCTAGGTTAAGACTTATTTAAAGTTCTAATTGTATAAATAGGTTAGGCATATTTTTTGAAACTTGACCTGTAAACCTTCATATTGATCTATTTATATATAAAATAAATGTAATCATTTTTATATGATGCAAATAATGCTTTTTATATTTTTTAATAATAATTTTTATATTAAAAACAATAAATATATTATGCTTAAAGCTTACCTTGAGGCATTTTTAAAAGTATATAATAGTAGGCTTAAAACCTATTTTGAGGCCTTCTTAGAGGTCTATATTATAGGTAGGGCTCTAAAAAGGCTTCAATCCTTACCAGGCATTTTGAAGGCTTAGGTCTACATATTAAAAAACCTACATTTAGATTCAGGTTCAGGTTTATGCTCAATATCTTCATTACAAGTGTAAACCTATTTAATTAAAGCCTGACATGTTCTGTTTCTATACCTATCGGTAATAGAAAGATTCCATTGGCCTGTTTGAAAATGAAGCTGAGTTTATTATCACAAGGAAAAAAAATGAGTCATTCATTTTAAAGAGCAACCGAGAGAGTTTTTACCTTGGGAGTGACGGGCGTGTGATTGTTGCCACTGGGCCTCTGTTCGTTCTATTCCTCTCCTTGCCTGTGTGTTGCGTAGATGGATCACTCAAATTCTGGGCCTAAAAGTTCACTACGGGCCAGCTCTGCATTAGAGGTATTTTAACTTTACGAGCTATGGGCTTTAGGTTTCGTCCAACATAGAAAATTGAGCAGTTTTGTTAATTGATCTCTGAAAAAGTCCACTACAAAAAATCGCAAGAGGGAAAAAAAACCAATTAGGCGGGTTTAGGAGACTGGCCGGGGAATCCTGATTACTGAGTTTGGACAGCACGAAGGCTTTTGTGCTCCAAGTCTGCAATGGTTTAGTTGAAGAACAGATGGGCATCGGCTGTTGCTGCCCCGGAATGAAATCAATTCAACCTCCACAGTTCCATTGCCACTAGAATTCCAAACTCCCGAAGCATGCCCGTTTCTAGCTTTATTCTGTTTTCGTCCAACCGTTGCTCTACCAGGGAGGTTTTCCATCTTCTTCCGAGGTCATTTTCTATATTCCTTCTTTCTTCTCGGTTATTCACTTATAAGCTTTCGTCCTTGGACTTCTAGGTTATAATTGTTTCATTCATTTTCTTGCTGAAATGAAACGAACATGTTTGAGCTTTTTCCCCTTCACTTTGAATCATTAGATTAGAAGATCGCTTTCTTATTCGAAGCTTGCCTGAGCATTTACGGCAATTTGGTATTCATCCCGTCTTTGTTTGTTTTATTTCCTTTGGTATTCGTCCCCTTTGATATTTGCTGTAATTGATGCCTTTAACTCCGGCAAAAGCTTAATTTGGCTCTTTCAGGATGTAAATCATTATCTGAACGGCGGTCCTGGAACAATTACATGGTTTCTTTTGAACCACTTGTCGTCATTCAGTTATTTTTACTCTGATTGTTAATGAGGTTGTATCAGGTGTAACGCCTCGAAGAGAGTTCAATCTGTTAGCTATACAAAATCATCAGGATGCAGTAAAGGAAAACCGGCTGCTCTTTCTACTGTGCGTTTAGAATTGTTGAGAATAGAAATGGAAGAAAATGAATGTATTATAACAAATCTATATGGGTACAACAATTATCTTTCCTCTCTTGAGGGAGATGAACTAACCCCATTTTGGGGACTCTTGAAGTGAGAGATCCAAGTTATCCTCCCCTTCTTGGTGGGGATTCATCATCCTGTGGTGATGATTATACAATCACACTCACAAATCATTACATTGTGACCCTTTATATAGACTTTTGGGTCATTAACTAACTAAGTGATTAACACTAATCACTTTTACTAACTCATATTTCCAACACCCCCTCTCAAGTTGATACCCTTTAACTCTAGGTGCTCAACTTGCCAATACAAAAAATTATAAGGGAATGAAATGAGTTAAACTATACAATTTTGATTCACATAATAATACATACATTTCTCCCTACTCTCATCAATAATGAATGGTTCCTGCTGCAAGCCCTCTCCTTTCTTTCTCAATGCAGCTTCAAGGTCCCTTATACGTGCATCAGTGAAAGGGAAAACAAACTTCCTATTCATGCTTATCACTTTGCCTCTGGCCCAATCAGAACCAAAGCCACAAAAGTGACAAAGAATCACCTTTCTGAGTCAGCCCCTTCTTCAAGTACAGCAATACATGCAAATGCTTCAAATAGTCGTCCATCATCTAATTACAGCAACAGCTCACAACAATTACTTGGTTCTCAGAAGGCTGGTTCTAATAAGGAGTGGGAACCAAGGCAGGAATCACTTTTATATCAAAGATCCTACACAGGTCATGCCTCGTTCTGTCCATGTATGGTACAGCCAGCCATGGCATACTACTTCTATTCACATTGAATTCCATGATGTCTCTATCTTTGTATCATCCCCAGAGATGAGAAAATTGCGTCCTTGATGAGCTAAAAGTTCTTTCAAATTGGCTTCGTCTCGCTTTCTCTGATATATGGCTTTGAGTTCTTGCAGTCTCTTGTTTGTGAAAGGGAATGCTTCAGCACCATAATCCTCGATGCAACCAATCATATCTTCTTCAATGGTTATGCATGGCATCTGAACATAATGGAACGAATGACGGGATTCTATGGACTTGATAACTGTTGATCAGCCTTATGTGCAAATTTGCATCAAATGGGACTGCAAGCCACAGCATGCTCTTGAAGTGCTGATCAAAACCACTCTCATCGTGATCAAAGGAGATGAAAATGATCTCCACACTCTTGCCTTTCTTCTTGATCAGATATATTCGCTGGCGGAAGCATTATTTCTCTGCATGAGGAAGGAGATCGAAGATTATGTCATGAGGTCCACTCTCGAAATCCAAATCCTCATATGTGAAAAACAACAGCACAATCTGGGTTTGGGTTTTTCCCTTTTTTTCTCTTTTTTTGAATTCTTGAATGGACGCACCATGGCCATCATAAACTCCAAAGAAATGAAATGTTTGCTGACTCAAGCACTTGCTCATTCCATCAATTACCCTGCCACTAATTAGCATTTGAATGGGAATTTTCATAAATTCAGGCATAGTTGCAACTGCATCTTTCATCACACATCTTCTTCCACAAGAGTGAATTAAAGAACAGAGTCTTTCGGTTCTTAACATGTTGCGCAGCAGTTCTTGGATGCCCAGACTCTCACATGGACTCCCAAGAACGCTTCTTGATCTTGCGCCGTGACCCAATATTTGGGGTTGAACTCCTTGAGCTTTTGCAATTTTTCCAACTCCATCTGAAGTCAACAATGCAAAAGAAGACACACTGTTTTGTAGAAAACGACCTTCAACCCCAAGAACTGCAGCAAGAAGAAGAATAAAGAAGATGAAGAAGTATGCTGGTTTTGGTTCTCCTTTCCGGCATCTAATTCCACATAAACTGGTGCATGGAGGATTTGGGCAACTTTTTAAAAACACAATGATGGATCTTCAAAACACAACGGTGGATCTCACAGCCTCCGCTCTGATACCATGTTGAGAATAGAAATGGAAGAAAATGAATGTATTATAACAAACCCATATGGGTACAACAATTATCTGCCCTCTCTTGAGGGAGATGAACTAACCCCATTTTGGGGACTCTTGAAGTGGGAGACCCAAGTTATCCTCCCCTTCTTGGTGGGGATTCATCATCCTCTCACCTTGTGGTGATGATTATACAATCACACTTACAAATCATTACATTGTGACCCTTTATATAGACTTTTGGGTCATTAACTAACTAAGTGATTAATACTAATCACTTTTACTAACTCATATTTCCAACAAGAATCAAATGCCTCTCATACATAGGTATATACTCTTCTGCTCGCTGATGCAAATGCCCACTTCACTAATAATTTGGGTAGATTTTTAAAGAGTCAAATGAATGTTTTAGTTGTAATAAATGGGACATGACCTCTCTAAAATATCCCCACGCTATATTATCTCATAATTTAAATAAATTAATTTAAAAAATGATAGATAGGAAAGATAGAGTGAATTAAGTACTTGTATTTCGGATTGAAATCAACTCTTGGAAATACATCCAGGCAGTACCGCGGAATAAGGAGAAAAACAAGGCTTACATGGTAACGATGACGCTTTGTTACACAAGGGGGTTAACGGAGGAATGAAAGGTTTATTCCGCTTTTCGTACGATCTTACTAGAACTTGTTCATTCTAATCCAGCGACTTCTTCTAATTTAATCAACTTTTCAAAAAAAACAAAAAGTTGTTCAGCCGATTTTAAAATAGTCAATGGCAACAGAGATAAAGTATTGATGTATTTTGTCCGATATCATTTGTTATGCTTGACGCTGCCTGATTGCCGGAGGTCAAGTAGGTGGGTCCCGCGATATAAAAGGGCATTATTATTGAGTTGAAGACAACATTCCGGTGGCCAGATCTGCATCGCCGACTCAGCGGCAACGCGTCATGATCTATACAGATACAAGTATAGATCAACTCCAAGACCGGTACATACCCTCAGGTTCCCACACCCACTACAGATACTCCACTACACAAGATTACTGATATAGCTAATTTACTAAGATGGATCACACGGTCGTGAGGGTGGGCTTCAGAATGGAAAGTCCAGATCTGAAGCCATCGGCGGGAATGGCGCGATGCTGATCACGCTTGTTGGAGCAGTAGTTCCTGGCCGCCCAGAGGCGATAAGGCGATGTGTCGAGAGCGAGCCACTGCTCCACCGTGAACTGCTTCTGGGAGCAGGGAATGTGGGGCCCGGTGGTGGTGACCTCGACGTAGTTGCAGTACCATCCGTGATGGGCACCGTTGCCGTCGGAGGTGACGTTGGCGGCGCAGACGGGGGTGTTGAGGCAGGGACCCCTGCCGCTGAAGATGTCGAGGTTGCCGCGCTCGAAGTAGTTGTAACCTGCGCCCATTAAGCCGCCCCAAGCCTGGAGGTCTCTGATGTAAATGCCATAGCCATCGGAGTCGTATAATTTGAGGCCGATCTTAGAGTCGGTTCCTCCCTTGAAGATGGATCCTGTCCTAACGTACACCGTGTACACGCACTCGTACTCCTCCTGCGTTTAGTCCCATCCCGATATTAAGAGCTCAAACACACAACCAAGCAGACGTTAAATCAAGAAAAGAGATGAAGAGAGCAACTTACGGATCTAACGCTGGAAGCGAAACTGAGAGAGAGTAGAAAGACAAGAGAGGAGAAGGCAATTCTGAGAGCCATTGTTGCGCGCGGCGAGGAATACGTCCATTGATCCCTTTATAACATGGGAGCGCCTCCGTTGGCCGGAAGAATAGAATAATGTAGATCGGCACCACGTGGCAAAGGGCCGATCTTTCCTGATTTTCGCTTGATTGCTTCCTTTCCAGTTTCCAGATTTATAAAACACTGTTACGTTTTTCTTTTTATTTATTTATTCCCATTTCTGAAACATGACAAATTTGGGAGAAAATGGCGCACAAATACCTCGAAAGTAGTGAATACCAGAAAGGTAATTCAAAATTTAAAATCTCAAAGTAATGACAGTTTCTGACTCGTCTTTAACAAAGTTTAAAGGAAATTACCTGAATGCCCCTGTAACCATGATAAGACATGTTTAATTTTAGGCTTTTGGCAGAAGAGTCAAGGAGTTGAAGAATAAAAATTGTATTTTAATAAGGTCTTTTTAAACCGAAAAAATTAAGTACGGTGTAGAAAGCATACTTTCTAAATCGAATATGAGTCTCATTCTAAATTGATTATGCCTCATTCTGAATCGAATATGCCTCATTATATTCATTTGAATATTTCTTATATTCGTTTAAATAGGACTTTTTAAACTGTTTTTCCCCCAATAGTTTAAAAAGTCACCTCCAAAGGTGTAGAAAGTCTACTTTCTAAACCGTTGGAGAAAAACGATTTAGATAGTTCGTATCCATCATTTGAATGAAATTAAAGCTCATTCGAATGAGTCTACCATTTATAAACGATTTAGAAAGGTGAAACTTCAAAATGCTATAACTTCTTCATTCTAGCTCTAAATTTGATAAATGACCTATCACTAAAAAGTTTTTTTGAATCTAGTTTCAAATCGCACAAGTAACTACCACCCTTGAATCTGATTGGATAATCACTTTACGCCCCTGTTATCTTTTCCAGCAACATAGCCCCTGTTAGCAAACCCCACATCTCCGCCTCTTCCCCGCTGCATCTCCCAAGGCTTCTAGCAAAGCCTCCCAACCGCCTCCCATTATGATCTCTAAACACTCCTCAACACCTTATTTTCTCTTTTTGCATCACCATCAACATTCATTTTTATCCACCCTTCATCCGGCTTTGCCCATTTAGTCTCCACAGCTAGTGCCTTTTTTCCTCTTTCCTTCACCTCCATTGCCTCCTTAACATACTGCTTAATAATATGTATTGGGTTTTTGGGCCTCACAAATCCAGAGCCAAGCATCTCACAGTTTCTCCAATACCAGAAAAAATTATTAAAACTTCTATTATCTAACATCTGCTCCCACACCTCTTTTTATCAACCCATAATCCCTCAGGACGCGTGTTACATCCTCTTCATTCAGCATACAGTTTGAACACATGGGTGAAGTGCCCAAGATTTTACTTCTCTTCACTGAGTTCAGCAGCCCATTATTTGCTGCCAACCACAGGAAAAACCTGCACTCTCCTAGGTCCCTTCCATTCCCATATTATCTTCCACAATTTTTCAGGTGTCAATGCATCAAAACCTTCTAATAATCTATACATATCTGCTAAATAGTATTGTCCATGAGCTGTTCTCTCAACCACTTCTTTACTCCATCCTCCTCCCCAGGTGGAAGTTGTGCTTGTATTCTATCCAAGCATTCTTTCGGGAGACATCTACTCAAATCATTCAGCCTCCTTAACTTCTCAATCTGTTGACAAACCACTTTAAGGATGTTTTCATGTAACATATGATATACTGGATTTTGTTGGGTTTCTGACTGTACAAGCGTCAATCTCCCTGCAAGAGCCAGCGAATTTCTTTTCCATCCACTCAACTTTTTCTTAATTTTATCAATTAAATAGCAGAACTTGTTCTTTGAGTTTCTCCTTCTTTGATATATGCTCCGAGGCACCTTCCTACCTCTTCTGCTTTTTTAAACCCACTCATCTGTATTATTTCATCTCTGAATATATCAAAAAAAATTAAACTCGGGGGACTTGTACAACCGGGGGTCATAACACCACCCGAACTGGGTTGAAGGTCAGATCGCTGATTTATAGCTTGAGCCAGCCGATTCGATTTGACTCCTATATATTTATTACAAATTTACTATTACTAGCATTGATCTCCAGGTGAGGAGGGTTTAATGTTTCAATTTGTCTGCTAAATGTTAACAACAGTTAAAAAAAAAAGGAGTCAAGCATCCCTAACCTTGGTTCATCTTTTGTTATAAGTCAACTACTTAATAAAGGGATACGATAATATACAAACATTAACAATTTTATAGTCTGCATACATTATTTAATTACTAAAATGCTGAAAAAATAACAGGAATAATTTAGAAGGTGACGATCCCACACTGTGGTCACTGGAAAGCGAAAGGCTAACAGGTGTGCATCCATGACCGGATAGATATTGGAGATCATGTTAATCTATTGCAGCTGCCATACCTTGCAATCTTCAACGCCAGAACTTCATTTGCCACGTGGCTACTTGTACAAGAGCTCTTGTATGTCAGCAAAAAAAAAAAGGGAGCTATTGTGAATAGACTATTTTATAAAAATTCTTCGACGTACACAGATACACACAGCCACAGGCCACGAATTTAGCCCAACAGTTTCAACATTAGTAGATGTGGCCCTATCTGCTGTCACAGCAACAGACATCTCATAATAAGTTTAGCCCGCTAAGAAAAGCGAGTCTCTCAATGTTATTTATTGTCATGTTTGAAGCCCCACATTAACTTTTGACATTTATCATTCTGACCAACAGAGCCCGGAGCATGCAATTAAAGGGCCATGCTGTGTGTCGAAATAGAGTGGACCGAATATGTTGCGATCATTCTTTCCACCATTCTCTGCATGTTGCGATCCTTTCTCACACCACCCTGAAGTAACTGTGACATAATTCAACAATAACTCACATATTATACTTATATGTGGGTGCCATTATTTCTTATCCTGACCCAATTTATAAAGTGATTTAATAAGGTTTAAAGAATTAAGTGGGTTCAATCAAGTGTCATGGACTAATATATACTGAAGCCCAATTTACTGGCCCGTATTCATTTATAGGCCGAATACTGTGTCCTCCTACCAATATAGGGCTATGGTCCCCAGATTAGTTAAGGGTTAACATAATCGCTTTGTTTCCCCATCTGCAAACGGTTTCTTTGTTCCCTAGTGATAACTTGGTTGATCTCTGTCATACGCATACTTTCCGTCAAACGCATTTATGGTTCCAAGTACGTTCCATAATACTCTAAATTATTCTATTGAACTTGTATGCTTTAGTGAATCCCATCGTTAACACCTCTTCATAGCATATCAGCATGTAACATATATATTAATAGTTCCCAGTGCACTTGATCGGATACGGCCTCGCCATGCATTCTGAAATGAAATCATTTCTGAGCTTAACCTCCGTCTCAACGGGTTATAGTGATTGACATTCCATTTTACGTCATTGTCTTGAACGTCTCTCCCATAAACGGTGGGACTCTTCCCCCCTGGGATCGGAGAGGATGGGGAGAGTATTAAGATTAATGATGAGTTGATTATATATAAAACAAAACGATGAATTGATATCATGACGTAGTATGATCGTAGCCAATTATAAAATATGACTGAAAGGGAGGTAATGGTTTCGGAACAAACGCATGAGCCATATTAAGGATATTCATTCCTTCTTCGACTAAAAAGTAATTGTGAGTGATCGAGTCACATAAACTAGCAGCGGCACACATGCTGCCTTCCAACTCATTAAACTCTCCTTGCTGATTAGTTAAAATCCCATATCCAAAACCAGCAATGGATGATCTGCCCTGTAACATATAATACTCAAGGGCCAAACTATTACTTGGGTGAATGCGTTGCCCTTTGTTTGTTAACAAGGTTTTGTTGCAGACGATTTGTCTTTGTGTAGCATGTGTTTATGCCACTCAATTCTAATATGACTTGTATGCCCGAAATAATCGCTTGGATGAATAAGAAAAAGACTGTCTTGTTTGACCAACATTCTACTGAGCTAGCTATAAGCGTGCGCGTGTGTGTTGTCACGCTTAAACGCACCATTTTGATCAGCCCTCCCCAAATAGAATGCTACCTGCTAGTATGATTGAGATCGAAGTTAAGACAAAGAAGAAATGACTTCCTACATATTGAATCTAATCGTCCACATGCGATATTCACAATACCAATGGAGTAAAAGAATGGCGATGATATCTTAAGTGCCAAACTTCATTTAGTGTACTTTGCTGGTTTTGAACGTGCCAAAAGAACTGGAGCTGATGGCATACGTTTAAAGGAAGGTATTCATATCAATAAATGTTTATGGGCTCTTGGGAATGTAATAAAGGCCTTGGGGTTGAAAAGAAGCGAAAAGGAGGTGGTCATGTGCCATATGGTGATAGCAAATTAACTCGCCTGCTACTGTGTAATCCCCAAAATAATTTAACCACATAATATATTTACGATTAATTATATAATTTGTAACTCATTCTGATAGCATTCATAATTTCAAATATTTGGTATTAGAGCCAGGTTTCGATCCTGAAGAAGGGAGACTTCCTGATACTGGTCCCCTTTCACATGCTGAAAATTTACGGCAAATGCTACAGGATGAGATTAATGACAAAGGGGAGTCAATGACAGAATTATACCCAAAGTCATGGAAAACATATTCAAAGGAGTTGATGCCGTTTGAGACTCGACCGAATTTTTTATTCACGTCTCATTTATAGAGATATTCTAAGAACATGTTTTTGATTTGCTTGATGTAAATTCATCAAGAGTAGAATCTACCTTCATTGCAAAGCCCTCTGTGCCAATCAGAGTTCCCAAACAAATAAAAGAAACAGCAGATGTCTCGGGCTAAATTTTTATTCGTCAAATCTAGCTTAGTGTGCCACATCGCTGTCATAATAATTGATTGAAGTTGACTGCAAATAATTTTAATAAGCCTGGGCCCAACATGCCCATAGGCTCTGAACACATTCTGAAGTGGCAAACTTCGTCGTTTCCCAGCAATAATCCAAAGTATCCAAAGCTGGATCTACTAATTAACTCCTTAAATTAATTTAATCACATATCTGTGATTGACCCCTCAATTCAAATCGCAGCTAACCTCAGATCTGTTCTCACCTTCCTTGTGCACCAGCAGTCGAGCACTTTATAATCTTTTGCAAATTCAACGTGGAAAGGAATTGGACTGTGCCTCATAATATGACTGAAACTAAAGCAATAGTGTCACATTTTGTGAGAGATTATTCTTAACTATAAAACGCACTTGTGAAGCACGACAATTTCTTTAAGTGAGTGGGTGTTATTTTGAAGGTTTGGAGGATTCAAACTTTTAAACAGAGGTCAGGTAGCTATCGATACTCTCTGTTCATGCCAAAGGCCTAAGGGGCTTACCCTTCTCACTGCCCTTGACTCTTTGTTGCAGTGTACGTGAAACCTGCGCATCCAGTAGAATGAGCCTTCTTTTGAGCAGTATAAAAACTTGAATTCATGTGACATAGCGAGCTGAAACACACACACACACACTTATAACTTTTACAGTAATCTCAAACGTTAAACATATGAAATAAATTACTATGGAAACTGAATATATTCTTTTATACTGATTCGATAACTGCCATCAATAATTACCTTTTAAAAAGGCCTCGATCGTAAATTAAGCACTTGGATATAAACAAGATGAAAGGATGGAAATAATCACAAGTGCTAAATATGTAAAATGAGTTTATACGAAAACTGAAATTTGTTTATAATGTTCTGATAATAAGGACCATTAATATATAATTCCCTTATAAAGAAGCTGATCATAACCCCGGGGGCTGAAAGAGTGGTAAAATGAGGACGGTTGCCGCCGGGACATGCAGGGATTTACCACGTGGCACACTGCGGGTCTTGTTTTGGTCGTTTCTTCTGTAACGTAAATTAGATTGTATATGAACTACGTTTCATATTAAGAAGGGTGTAAATGTAATGGATGGTTGACAGATATAGATATCATATCACATATGCTATATATCAACCAAAGCTATACCCAAGCTACACAGCACATGCTTGGTCGCCAATTGTAACCACCCTTTTCCATTTTCCTCCTCAATATCACATTGTTGTTTCTCTTCTTTTTCTCTCCTCATCCATTTCTTGTAATTTCATCAAAGTTCACAAACAGTATATTTACCATTACTTTGTTGTCTGTGGAGGAGAGAAAAGGAGAAAACTGACTTCTTTGAATAAAACGACAAAGTAGTGATAAATGGATTCATCATGGACTTTAAATAAAATCGTCAGGATCAGAGAAAAGGAGGAGAAGAGAACAATAGGAAGACAATTAAAGGCTCTGATCCACCATTATTGTCCCACCATCTTTCGCCTTCTTCTCGGGGTTCATTCATGTCCCTTTGCCCATTTCGGCTCTTTCCTATAATTTGCGTTTCTTTCATTTGATGTCATCTTCATTTCTTTACTACTGGTTATACTTATCGGCACATTTACCTAATTGTGTAATTATTGATACATGTTTTTTCTTTACAGGCTCAGAACCCCAAAATTTCTCCATCACCGAAAGACACATGTCTCGCTGGACGCCTTATTCTTCATTTCCCAGCTTTATACCACTTGTATCAAAACCACTTCATAATACTTTGTTGAGGAAAAAGAAGTGTTCTCTCTCTGGAAAAAAAAAATAACTTTCCCATTAAACAAACCAACACAAGCACACGCACGAACAGATTATTTCATTATTCAAATTTAACAAAATTCAGCTGCAATGAAGAGCGAAGAAGAATAACAAGTGAGTGGTAGAGGACCAATGAGAAAGCAACACACATATATAGTCAATCATGCAGTGATCCGACAAAGAATACGTATGAAGGAGAGAGCAGAGAGGCTTGAGGAGAATAAGAATTAGGTCTCAAAGAGGAGAAATAATACTTGACAATTCTCAAAGACTCAGTGACTGAGTTAATTTCATTTGTGATTGAAAGTCTTTAGGAGTCATTGATAATTTATTGAAACCTATGAAATACATTAGTGGCATGTTTGGTGAGGTGGAATTGGAAATGGAATTTATGATTGGGAGGTGGAATTGGAATTAGAAATGGAAATGGAATTCAAAATGAGTAGAAATGATTTCCATGATGTAACTTATGGAATTGATTTTTTTGCCTCCTTTTTTTCCATATTTATATTCATATTTATTTTTATTTCCATCTCCATTTTCATTCCTATCTTTATTTCCATTTTCACCGAAATCAATGTTAGCGTACCAAATCAGTTATAGCATCTTCACAAGAAAAGAGGTCTAGAGTGGTTTGCAACCCATGGGCAAGGCATCTGTACCCCCCATGTGACCACCACTCTCGGCCCTAGCTAAGCTAGATTTCACAATTTCCCCGTACACAAACACACACGCTCGCTATCTCTAAACTAAGCAAGCCATCATTACAATCTATTAATTCCTACATGAATGATCCATCGATTCCGCGGGCGAAGGTATTGGACACTCTCATTAAAGAGAAAGGGTTCGATACCGAGGAAGGTCACGTTGCTGTGGCTCTAATCGTAACGCTTGGAGAGGCATCCTAGCTCCTGGGTGCTTACGTAAACGCCTGAAGGTAATTGACGGTTTGCCCTGCCCAACATTGATATGATCTAAGAGGAAGTGAGATTTCGTCTTGCCCTTGACTTATAGGTGAGTCCAACCCCGCCTAAAATTTATGTATTAAAAAATTCCTACAGGAATGCATATGTGGGTCTGTTCTCTTTCTACAAAGATCTCCCTGGGCTCGACCCTCGATGGGGGAACCAACGCCCTCTTCCATTAATTAATACGTGTCCCTTTTTGGACCAGTACTCCGTCCCCACACTCCATAGATTCTGAAACCTACCTTTATGCATTCCCATTTCCCTCCTCCATCTCTCCTTTAATTAGTTTAGTTTCAGCTTAGTTCTTCATCAAGTCAATCAGGAGCCAAGAACATGGATATTACAGACGTGTAAGGCCAGGTGGTTGAGAGGGAGAGCGGGAGGTGGGGGTGGGCGTTCAAGTTTCTTTAAAGTTACAACTTTAATTTGCATCTGCCCAATAATTGAAACTGAAAACTAAAGGGCTTAATTAATTGGTTCAATTGATCAAGAGAAGCGTCGATCTGTGATATTGGAGATGGATCCAGTGGTGTGCATGTTTCGACGTCCAACACGCACCAGCATGCATCCAAATGTGTCTCCTCCAAATATCTATGCTTATATATATATATATATATTCTTCACTCTTCACATCAAACATCTACTTTTAAGTGGATTCCAACTCCCCCTTCGACCATTTAGATTCCCCAACCTCTCTCTTCTTCTTCTATTTCACTTTCACTAACCTAACCTTTCACCTTTAACTCCCTACCTGACAAACTCTAACTCACAACTCTTCTCCTTTTTATCAGATTCCCTCCCATTCCCTCCCTCCTAAGCATCTTATCGCATCCCCCCCCCCCAAACTCTCTCTGTGTTTCTCTGCATTCACTTAAAGCATCTAATGCTGATCCGTCCCACATTTTCGCATCGCATTTATAAATTATATATCAAACCCTCTGGGACGTGGCAGCTTTTCCGTAAGAAACCCCTCCTCGTGTCAATAATGTGCATTGTTTCATGCTTCCAGAACATGGCCACACAGCCACCGCCTTCGGCATGTGTCTTCTTATACATATGTTTTGGTCAATTCCCATCGCCTCCGATTCTTCCAATTCTTTCATATTCTGAGCTGACAACTCGGCTTTCTACTAAAACAAATAAAGCATATGGACCTTTCATTCGTGTGTATGGAAGTCTGACAACAAAGCATTAACCTATAATGTAATTATACCCGACCTTTCTGCTTTCCCCCAAAAAACACTACCAACCGGATCTCTCTTGTTATAAATTGAATATGTAAAACGAAGCACCTTTTAAATGCGACATGGGATTTTCCTTTTTTCAATTTATGTCCAACCTACCTGCATGTGATCACACAACCTACCTGCCTATACAACTCAAATATAATCAGACTCTATATTATTCGGGAATGCTCATATATATACACACACACACACATATATGTTAGATCAATTGTTTAATAACAGACAAAACCAGTTTACATGTCAGCCAGTACTGATTTCAGAAGAAAATACCAACACTTCACAGGCTCTGACAAAACGATTATTACTTTAATATTCTTCTTCCTTGGGCACCAATAATTGACCCACACACAACCCAGCAGCTGCTACTGTGTGTGTGTACTGATATTTTGGTGGTGATACTGACTGATAATACCAAGAGGTAAAAAAACAAGCCTTTATAAGTAGGACAAAGTGGGGGGTTGGAGAATCCAATGGTGCCAATGATCACTGCAAAAAAATGAATGAAAGAGGGAAAGCCATAAATGGCAGTGCAGAGGCGAAGGAACAATAATACAAGCGTTGAATAATGTGGCATATAGTACAACATTG
>JANTPZ010084940.1:0-13739 GCA_025593235.1 Vachellia pachyceras
TGGACCCCTGTTAGTAATGGAATGGTTAGTGGTTGGCGAAATCCTAGTATCTCACTGAATGGACAACTCTACGCACTTGATTGCCAGGATGGGTGTAAACTTACTGTTTATGATGGAGCCACGGATTCATGGGAAAGGTTTATAGATAGCAAGCTTCATTTGGGTAGTTCCCGGGCTTTTGATGCCGCAGCTCTTGTTCCCCTGAATGGAAAGCTGTGCATTATCCGCAACAACATGAGTATCAGTCTCGTCGATGTTTCCAGTCCAAACAAGCATGTGGAAAGCAATCCGCACCTTTGGGAAAATATTGCCGGAAAAGGTCATCTCAGGACTCTGGTTCAAAATTTATGGTCAACAATTGCCGGACGCGGTAATTTGAAGAGTCACATTGTTCACTGCCAGGTGCTTCAAGTCTGAGAAAAGTGAAGATTTGGTGTTGCAGATAGGGAAATTGTTGGTTTCCTGGGAAGAAATCGAGCCCAAGAGGTTTATTACATTTAATTCCGTTTCTTGTGGAGGGGACATGTAGGATAAGTGATGCGTTTTCCTGTAAAGACGAGTTTAATTGATGTTTTTGGGAATAGAATGAGGTCATCCCTCTGCATTCATGAATAGGAGCAAGAAGCGGAATCGGATGTTGTAAATTTTATTCAAAGTGATCAAGGCTGTGCCCTTTCCTTTCATTACAGTGTTGGATCTAGTTTTACTTACCGTCATTAGATATGATATGCTTTGTTAGTGTTGTACATGCTTTGTTAGACGACAAACCTATACCTAACAATTGTGTAACTCTCTCCGGCTCGCCTCTACTTGGCTGTTCTGTTCAGTTAACTGGGATTTTGTGTTGCCCTATTATTTTACATGTTGCAGCAATGGCTTTTCTTGTTAACATACTGCAAACAGTAAAAAGAAAACACTGAAGAAAGCATTTGCCAAGCGTCACGGGCTTAGTGATTTACTTGATAAAGCATCGTGCGGTCTAGTAAGATTCGTGCAAACACTCACTCTGTACTTACTAGTAAGCCTTTCAAAGACTTAGTTTAGTTTGAGAACTAAGGAAATCTAAAGAGAGAAACTAGAGAGAGATGGTGAATTTAGGAGAATGCTTGTATTGCTCAAATGCTTGATAGTTTACAAATGAACCCCTTAGGGGTATTTATACTACTCCACCTTCTCAATGGACGGTGGAGATCTATTCAATCAGACGGCCGATATCGACCTTCCAGAATTCTCTCATAAAATATCTAGATATTTTTGTTAGATATTTACACATATGAAAAATGTGAGGAGAACTCTAGAATATCCTAGTATATACAAGTATTCCCAAGAGAAATCTAGAGAATTTTAGGGTTCTCCAGAATAGACCGTGACACAAGGTACTGCACTGCAAATTGTTCAGGCAAATAATGAGCTCAAAATTATAGAAGCACATTTGGAATCTATCCAAAGTTTTGGGGTAATGATAGGAGGAGCAATTGTTTGGTACAAACCTGAGTGGAAAGTGGTTGACTTGATCTGCACGCTAGTGTTCTCTGTGGTTGTTTTGGGGACAACGATCAATATGCTGCGAAGCATACTTGAGGTGTTGATGGAGAGCACGCCAAGAGAGATAGATGCAACCGAACTTGAACAGGGGCTGCTGGACATGGAAGAAATTGTAAAGAATATTTCTTGAAAATACAACTAATAACAAGGGCTGCTGGATATTGAAAAATAATCCAAGGCATCTCTCATCGTTGAATTAAAATCATTCATAAACCTTCTTATTTTGCATTGATAACTCCACATTTTTAATAGAATTTGATATATTTGGGGAGTTATTAATGCAAAATAAGAAGGTTTATGAATAATTTTGATAAAATTGGATTGATCACATGATTTGGGGATTTTATTGCAACTATAATATTTGTTGAAACATTTACGGAAAAAAAGAAAAGAATTTTTGTTTATTCTTTTAATGCTTTGTATTCCTTGCATATTTCTTTTAATGCTTGGAGTGAGAAAAAAAGAGGGAGAAATGAAAAGTTAGAGAGAAAATGGAGTGTGAATCTAATTACATTTTCTCTCTACATATGGAGAAAAAAATTCATTTTTCTTGTCATCCCATGTGATATTTATTACTTTTTCATTTTAAGCCATTGAGTCTAACATATAACGTTTTAAAAATTCTGATTATGACTTGTTTAAAGGATAAAATTTAAAATACATTTTAATATTTAATTTATTTTTCAATTACCTACTAAAACCTCAAAACCCTAAAAAATATGATATATTTTTATCTAAATTATTTTATTTTGAAATATAATAACATGAAAACCTATCTTTAATAAATAATTTGATTTTAAATTATTTAATTATATTAACGTTAATATAATTTTTTCATCATCATATTTTAAACACTTTACTTATTCAATTATTTATCAAATGATTTTTATTTAATGATATTTTAATTATTCAACTATGTTTATTTTCTTTTTTTCTCTATTTCTCTGGTCCATCTAAGTAGGATGGTGGTAATATTTTTTTTTTTTTTCATTTTTCTTATCTCTCCATGTGTCAGCCAATCGTAGAAGATTCACTTTGGAAGATCCACGGTGGGATGTTCCGTGGGACAATGAATTGGTGAGAAGGAAGAGAGGTGCATTGCTCAAGAACGGCTTGCTGATTTCAGATTGATAGGTTACCATTTTATACCACACATTACTAAAGAGGATAAGAAGCATGTGTTACGTTACGCAAAATTAAGTAAGGTTGAGGAAAGGATAAACAAAATGTCATTATGGATAATTTTTTGAAATAAGCACGTGCTATAAAAAATATAGCTTGCAGTGTAAACTACATCGTATACTACCTAATTAAGGATATGATGTACTATTAGTTGTGAAAACATAATTCCTTCTGGAGTGGAGACAAACTGCACATGATATGGACAAAAACATGGTTATGGAATGGAATCATTGATGATATTATGATATAATAAAAGGAACCTCACTAAAAGAAAACGGTGTGTCATATAAGATCATAGAAACACAGGAGAAGGTCGTCCACTTACGACGATTCTGATGTTACTGCATTATTATATTATGGTATTCCTTCTGCTTGTGAATATTCCGATCGACCATCCCAACTCCACGGGCGGCAAACGTGAGGCATTTATCTTTACACTGTTCTCTACAGAGTATGTTCTGATTCTCTACAGAGTCCCTCAGCCACCAGAAGAGAATTGAAAGACACACATTCTAGTCAGTCGTTGGATATGGCAAAGTCTGAAATTATGGGTTTGTGTAACGAAGGTCGTTGAACAATCTGGCAGAGTGATTTCCCACCGCTCAAACTGTTTTTCTCAAGAGCTTAACTTGGGGTGACATTTCTTAGAATTTTGAGGGACATATCGTAACAATAATATTCATTCATACGGAGATGTGATTGCGTTCACAGGATTTACTGTACAATCTGTATGTATGTCTCTCTTTGCGTATACAAACAAACAAACAAATGAACACACGTCAACTCAATTCCATAAGGTGTCCTCCACTGCAACTCTATGTTCCCTCAAGCCACCACACAAGCGGCCCACTTTATTCGTCTCCTGCCGCACCAAACTCCCTTCATCTCCCACCTGTCTCGCATCATATCATATCATATCATAATGATAGTTATACCCACTTACTCATCCACTTTCAACAAATTAATTATTCCTCCCAAATAAATTTACCCCCTCATTCATAAATCATAACTAATAGCTCTAACCGATTTCTAGATATTTCCCGGCTTAAACCTATATTCTATCCTTATAATTTATTAATCTTTGGAATTTAAGAGCGATGATTTTGATTTCTATAGTTTACCTTATCAAAACGGTTACCGTTTTAAAAAATCTATATACTTTTAATCAATTTTGATTTTGATCCATGTACTTTAAACAGATTTTGGTTTTTATTCTTATATTTTGAACAAATTTTTATTTTGATCTCTAAACCTAATTGTGTTAATTAATACCGTTAAACATCCGAATTCGTATGAAACTACAAAAAGTGTTTAAAAATTTCAATGACCAAAACCATGTGTAAAATTTCAGAACCAAAATAAAAAAAAGATAAAAAATACAAAATTAAAAAATAAAAAATAAGAAAGAAGTTTGAAACTATAATAACAATCATACAATAATTATTTCCATGTCATCCTGCTCAATTATTAAATCATTTTACTCTAATTAATGGAATCAGTGATATATAAGCAAAATTAATAACGTTAACATCATATTTTGATTCTTTTAAAATTATAGTGAGTAACAGTTTTAAATATAATGAAATTGAGGAACCAAATCCAATACTTTTAATTTTCATAGACTAAATCACAGATGGATTAACAGTTTTTAAACAAAATGAAGTTGAAAACCAAATCCAACACTCCAAAATTTCAGGGAATAAATCACATTTCAAGGTATATTACAGGCTCAAAAGTAGATGTAACCTTATTTTCCACAAAATCCTTTTGATTACTTAATGACTAAAGCAGGATGGTGATATGGATATGACTTGCTTCCAAATCCAAATTTACGATTTCCATTAGAATGATAACAAATCTAATTTAGATCACAATTATAGGTTCTCTTCACACTGATCAAACAAGAAAAGTTTAATCCAGAGTACATAATTCGGTATCATATATAGAATTCACTTCGCGAAGTGGCGCTTCAATTCATCCATATCGTTCATAGCTAATTAGAGATTCACAGCAGTTAACTAACGGATGCAGAACGGAGAAAATAATTGTGATCTCCTTCAGGGAATAATTTCCCCAAGCACCAGATCGTTTATTTTCTATGTGATGGGAGAAAAAGTTGAATACCTCACATGGCTTCCGGGTAAAATGCTTTCCCTCTGCATGCCTGACGCTGACACGAAGGTATATCATCGAACTGATCGGCAGGAAGCTCCTCCGACAACGGCCCAACGTAGAATTCAACAGTGCCTGATTTCTCATTGGCCTTGATTCCGGTGACAGGCAGCCATATGAAGAGCTTCTTCGCCTGAATCCCAGACACATCGGACACCGATCCGTAAGTAAGCTTGCCGGTGATGACTTTATCGTAATAGACCAAACGATCGAACTGCACGTAACAAGGCTTTTGTAGTTCTACGCGAAAGGAGCCATCGTCGGAGAGAGAGTAGGATGTAACGATGTTGGGAATAAGACCCTTGGGGAGGCCGTATTTGGCGAGCAAATCGTGGACGCTGGGATCAGATCGCAGAGGAAGGTCCCGTAAAGGTAGGGGGAGGTAAGCTTCGGAAAGCGCTATCAGAAGAAGTGAGCAGAAGCAGAAGATGGGAGAGATGCGAATTGGTGGAGCCATGGATGAGACTGTCGAGAGCCTCTCAGACTCCAGGGGTTACAAATGTGAGATTGAAGACTCGAAGTGGACCCTTTCTATCGCAACGCCCTTCTGCACGTAACAAATAAATAACAACGGAAAAGGTTAAATGGGACAATTTGCAATGCTGGGAGATGCATGTCATCGATGATTAACTAACCCACTAAGTTACGTAACTTTCATTATTTCTTTTTCATTTTATATAAAAAAAATAGATTTTACAGTCATATTTACTATAAGCCATAATATAGTAACATAAAACAACTGATAGTGTTAAAAGGGGGAGTTTTGTTATTTACTTTCTAAATGAATATGGAATAAAACGATACGATGATATTTAATTATAAACATGGGCATCAAAAAAGTCAAGGCAAATAACAAGGTTGAGGTCAAATAAGACAATGAGGATAACGTAGACGTGAATTGCGTGCCACACGAAGCAATGGTATTAAAAACCTTTTAGATTATTTTTCAACTTTTGGGCAATTGGGCGGATCACATTAGTAATATTTTTCAATATTTTTATACGGACCGCCAGCTCACATGTCACCATTGTTACCCTTTAGCTAAATAGTCAGACACTGAAGGTTAATTAAGGCCGAATACGAACAATTATGTAACTCTTAATGCTTGGCCAGTTGCAGCCTTTGGATTTATATTTTATGGCTATAATCTTCAAGCTTTTCAATATTTAATGGAAACAAATAGTTTTCAATTCGCATCATGAAGTTTTCCAGACGTTCTTCTCGTTGATATTTTTATTTGATAGCTTGGATTAAATCTACACTGCCATGCAAAGGCAAACTTACAACGGGGTTCCTCTGGGTCATCAAGGATTCCCTGAATGAAGTAACGAGAACATCTTTACAACGCTTCAATACGCTAAACGTAGCGTCCATGTCATGTGCAAAATTAACATGAAATACCATTAATAACTTATCAATAATATGGATTTTACGTAATACAGATAAGATGATGTTGATGATTGTCAAACAAAATAAAAAGGCTCGCAGGCAAAACAAACACGCATCGACATTCTATAAATTCTAATAAACAAAAAGAGATAGCATGTCTGATTGGGTAAAGGAGGTCAGGAAAGCGCCAAGTTACGGGTAAGGAGTCTCAAAATTGCAGTTCCTTGGTGCGAAGATGATAATGGTTCAGGGCCAATTCATGAAATCAGATAACAGCACGGCAGGAACGTAACAAAACACCTCAGTTTCCCCGCTTTGTCCACTCCACCATCAACTTGACACTCCTGAGGCTAATAAGGCAAAATAAGCTCTCACAAAAAATAGCAAGGGAAAACGATATTCACACAGCCATCTAAAAGTCATCAAAATATTGGCACACAAATGAGCACAACAAATCCCAATGAACCACGCCCGCTAGTTGGATGACAGCAGCTTACCAGCTCAGTCTTCAAACTTTATTTTCTTCGGACCAGGCTGGACGGTGCCGACCTGCAGGAACAAATACACCAAATAACAAACCAATCAGGAAAGAAAAATTAAAATGAGTCTTAGAGACCAGCTCCCTTCAAAAGACTGCACTTGATGTTATTCCAAAAGCATGAGAAACACCAGAATTAATAGGCTCACAAAAGCAAGCTTACAATCTCAGGGCATTCATAATCAATCCCAGCAGCCTCCAACCTCTTTCGTCGTTTTTGGTCATGCTTCATTATCTTTTCAACCAACTTTTGTTGCTCTTCCAATGTTCTTTCCTGAACAAAACAGCAAAATAGCCCAAGGACTAAATTTTAAACTGCATATCAGACAAACCAATTTCCAAAGAAACAGTTTTCCTTGATTTTTCCAGCTATACCTTGCCAAGCCGCTTTCTTTCAATTTGAACAGAGTCCAATGGCTTGTACCGGTAATTGAAGCCCCTCCATCTGTAAAAGGAGTCTATGGCTTAGAAAGACAATCGTACAAACTTGTTAATGCTTGGAAGATTCTGTAAAGGACCGGACACGTCTTTCAAGGGTGCAGAGAGAAGAAAAGGTATCATCCTTACAAAATTCATATTTAGACAGTCTGCCTCAGACTGCATACTATTCATGATTCAACATCAAGGACTAACAAGTATTGAAAATGACACTCAGAAATGTTCAGTATGAAGATTCACAAAAATAACTAATCACTCACAATTTTGGATGAACATCCTCTGGAGGTATCAGATGAACCTGCAGAACATGTTCCTGTAGCAGATAATTGTGCATGGTCTCAGCTACAATTTTTGCCACCTATAAGCAATGTGAGCAAAGCGTTGAATTGTTAGTTTTGATAGATAAGCCGTAACACAACAATGGTAAGACGAATGAAAAAAGACCTCAGGAGATTCAAACTGTATGAAGCCAAAATGTCTAGATTTTCCTGTCTGCAAAACAAATACAGAATTAAATCAGCTGAAATCAATCAGTATAAGTCCATCTAATATTATGTGAAAGGAACGTATGGTACTTTCTAAATGTTACTGATGCCTCAGATAGGCAGAGGATTTTACTTCTGTTTCTTTTATTTTTTTTGTGAAAGGATTTTACTTCTTTGTCCATAACTTTTTCCTGGAACCATGGTGATAGTTCAAAATATTACCTCCTTTGTCTCATAAGGAAACATAAGAAATCAAACACATCCATGAGGTGAATTTTATAGCCCACTGTATTGCGTAGTTATACACAACGAAATGATTGTACTAGACATTGTCCATGGCAGGTACATACATACATTTCAAAGCAATCATTCTTGTTTGTCTCTTCAAATCAACTGATGGAGCAGATATTCCTAGAGTGTTGTCATTGACAGTTTAATTACATTTATGCCGTGCATAATGACAGTAACAATAGAAGAAATAGGTGCTTTTGATCTCATCTCAATGTTATTCTTAAAAACGAAGACACCACCACACTAAGGATTTTGTTATCTATTTCCGAAGGCATCTCAGGCCAAGACGCTCTTCCTTCTTTGTTTAGATGACAAAGAGTATTTTCAACGACTACGACAGATGGAAACATCCAGAATTAATTTATGAATCTATTGTTAGAAACCCCCAATGATAATTAAAAAGGATCAACATACACAAAGCACATGGTAAATGCATTTCATTTGGCATGATCTAAAAAATATATATGCACACAAAATTGTGCGATATGTAACAAGTTCAAGAACCTAACCTTTTTATTTCTTGCAATTCTCAACCTCTTGATGGTGCCAAATTGCCCAAAAAAACCTACAGCCGGCCATCATTAATGCAAGACCCAGCTAAAAATTCTTTGATCTGAAGAAAGATAAAATCGAGCAGTACCTTCCATCTCCTTCTCATAGAACCCATGTGGTATCCGACCAATATATAAAACAGTGGCCGTATTCTCTGGCAATTTATGTTCAGGAAGTTTGCGAGCAGGACCACCTTCCAAGGGCTTCAATAGTTGAGAGGAAAAGAAAACAAATAACTCACTAGGTTACAATTCGCCAATAAAAAATCGAAGGATTTCAGTCATGGGAATCAACATACCAAGAATTCGCCCTCTGTTTTCTTGCTCGGAACAGATGCCCTAGCTGTGGCCTTTTTCAGGCTCTTCTTCATTGCTTTCTTAGCCTTGACCCCCATCTCCTTAAGAGAGTCCTAGGAGTCCTAAAGGGAGAAGTTCACAACGTCATACACGCCATAACCATGTCACACGAGCTTGAAAATGGTAAAAGAACCGGAATAACAAAAACATAACCATCAATTCAACGCAGAGAGTAATATCTTCATAAGATTCCACTAATTTTCCAAATCAACAAAACATATTATGAGAAAGGATTTTATATACAAAGCGTGGCTCTCCAGCTCTTCCTAAACAGATTCACATAAAGCCAGAGAAGCGCCTACAACAATAACCCCATAAATAATGACGGCTAATACCTCCTGCAAGGTTTTAGTACATTAATACTGAAGTTTGCTTAAAGAGAGGCAGGAATTAGAAAAACAACCAGCTAAGAAGTGGACAGAGTTGAAGGTGGAGAGAGAAATGGTTGCTTACTCTTCGTCCTCGACGATGGCGGTAGTGCAGGCAGCGGCTTCAATCTTCGACGGAGGAGGCTGCGGCAGGAGCTAGGCCTTCGAATTCGCGCCTCAAATTAGGTTACGAAAAAAAGCTCCAAAAAGAGACGGTGCTTTCTTCTGCATGTTTTTTTTAATGGGAAAACATGACAGGCCAGGTATTACCTGATACCCTTGCCCCAAAATCCAGACAGGCCCGAACTTCCAACGAGAACGGACCAGAATAATCCACAGTGACTTTTTTTTCCGGGTGATGAAAAATGGTCAAAATGACAAAATTAAAATTATTATAATGAATATTTTTCATGAAGATGATAATATACTAAGACAAAATTAAAATTATTATAATGAATATTTTTCATGAAGATGATAATATACTAAGGATATATATATATATATTAATTTTTAAATATTAATTAAAAATAGTAATTTTAAAATAAATATAATTACTTCGCTGCTGCAAAAGGGCATATTTATAAAGTTATGAAAAAAACCTATCATAAAAATAAATAAAGTTGTTTTAAGCATATTTATACTTTATGGTGTTGAGAATAATGCAATTAAGAATTTAAGATTGAAATTAAACGTAGATGCATCGTTAGAGGCACAGGAGGCATTTAAAAGATGTGTAAACATATGCATTAGGAATTTGTAAGAAATTGTGTTGCGAATGGAATAGCAACCCTGGTAAGGGAGTAGAAGGGGACCCTTCCAACCCATATCATCGGGCAACTTCCTTCACATGATAATTTCATTACTGTGATTTGTTGTGATTAAGCGAGAATGATTTGACTGGACTAACGAGATTGAAGACTTGCACTGGTAAGAGCTCAATTTCGCGACCACATGGATCTTAGCAATAAACACAAGGGGACCCGTTGGAAACTGTCTGATGAACGGTGCAATAGGACTTCTAAAAAACGAGACTCCATGTCCGCACCTGCACGCATTTGACTTGGAGATTGCCTAGGATTACTTGTGAATCATTTGAAAAATGTTCCAAAGGATTATTACTTGTGAATCATTTGAAAAATGTTCCAAGCCTGCGAATATTCCTTGCAGATAAAAGGTCCCCTCTCAGCAAGGGTGGCGAATTGCTGAATTCCTCGTGAGAATGTGTAAATAATGCTTTCCTTCAGCTTTTTTCTGTCTCGTTAAACAAGGACGTAGATCCTTCACTGTGTTTTCAAGAATTTTAGGTCCTTGAGCGTACTTGCTTTCTTGCATGGTCCTGAGTGACTCTTGAACCTGCTTTGCCTTGTTTAAAGAAAATGTTGATTTTGGAAGTTGAATTGAAAGAAAATTGCCCAAAATATAAAGCTGCCACAAGATCCATGAAGCGGGAGAGAGCCCACAATGTTCACCTGTGATCTCTCCACCGGCCACCCCTGCCAAATCATCCACCTCCCCTTTTATCTTAAATTAGTATATTCAAACGAGATTCCCCAAAGTCGGATGACTTTTTTTACTCACACACACCTTGTCCTGTTTATTTGCCAACTCCCCCCCCCCAAAAAAAATTATGCAAACCTGATTTCTTCTTGCCGAGTCATTCATCCCATCGCAAATTATTCCCAGTCCTCAAGTTTATTTCACTGTCAAAAATTGGAACAAAGCCGCCTACCATTCGTTTCGCTTAAATGTCTCATTAAAGGCTCTCCTATGGTCTGAGAATGAATTCATTCCATGAAAGCTCCATTATCGAAAACAGGAAAGTAACCCACTACCACCACGCATGAGCTGGCTCCATAAATTCAAGTAACTCAACGATACACCATTAATGTTTACTCTTGCTGTTCAATACCAATGCAAATCTAACATGTAACAAAAAAAAAGGCAGAGTGAACAGAAACACAAGCTACAAAAGGCTAGCAATAAGCAATAGGCAATGGAAATCCAAGTCTGGTCCACTTCTCAAACAAGCAAGGTGAAAACCAAGGGTGTGATCAAACAAACCACTCGAGCCACCAACCGCCTCTTTTCCCACACAGCCACGGAGACACCTCCGTTCTTCTCATCGGCACTCGTGCTCGGGCTCAATCCCTTCCCTGAATCATTTCATTCGCAGCAGATTTCAGAAGAGCATATAATAATCCGCAAACAAAATATACTACTACTAGTTTGTGAATTAATTACCGGTAGGAGCGGCAGGGGTGGAACCGGAACTGTTAGTGTGAGCTACTTTATCAAAGCCCTCGAAAACCTTGGCCTCGGAAGAATTAGGAGCCAAATGCAAAAGATCTGAAACAGGAACGAGCGGTGAGAATCAAATCTGAAATGGAAAAGCAGGGATTGAATGATATGTAGTGTGAAGATACCGATGCACTGAGAGATGTTGGCGGGGGTGTGGCAGGCGGAGGGAAGGTTGACGGCGAGGGAAGCGTTGAGGGTGAAGCCGAGGTCGGGCTCGTTGCGGTCTTTGATGAGGAGGCAGAGGCATTTCTTGCTCTTGTCGATGACCTGTTTGAGACCGGTGCAGCAATCGATGGTGGGAGTTTTAGCCTGGGCGCTGACGTAAGAGAGGCAGGGGGCGAGGCCGACGAGTTGATCGGCACACTCTTGCCGGTCCTTGGCTAAATCAGGGGAAGCCAAATGAGGGAGGAAGAGGAGGAAAGCTAGGAGGAGGAAGCAAGAGAAATCCATGGGTGGGAAAGGTTGAGAGAGGGGAGAGGCAGAAGAAAGAATCCAATGAACAGCGACTTGTGTGCGTGTGAAGCTAAGGGAGTGAGTTTGGCTTTTATGCTTTGCTTTGCCCCGCCGTTTAGCTTCACCTCACCCCGCATTCATTACCCTGCTTTGCTCCATACCAAGTCCCTGACACGGCATGGTTTTACTTATCATACACAAATCTGAACCGTGGAATCCCAGATAATCCTAGCCGTCCACTAGTGATCCTCATTCTCTGTTTTACAGGGAAAATCCCAGAAAAGGACCATCGAAATTATAAAAGGACAACTGAGGGTCTTCAATTTTTATAATCTCAAATCAAAACTTTAGATCAAACAGAGTTTTAAGATCTTTGTGAAAAGACCATATTGCCATGTGTGGCTGGACAAAATGGAAAACTGATTCTTCCTCAATTTTTTAAAAGATAAGGGCAATGCGGTCTTTTTTCCAAATATTTCAAAATCCCTATTTAATCCATAGTCTTGAAAATGGGAGACCTTTGTCCTTTTATATTTTTTGGGATTTTCCCTATTTTATATACCCTTCATTTTATTATATTCAATTAAATAACCACAATGGTGCTTTATTATTTCATTTCATCAGCCCTCATGGTCAGCAAATTATGGTTTACCCTGAGAGGTCATATAATACCCAACAAAGATGATTCCCTATGTTCAGCGTGGCATTCTATTTTAAAAAAAGAAAGTGCTTAAATTTCAGTTATGAGGGCCTGTGGAGATGGAATTATATGATACAATTCTATTACTACGACTCTTTGTACATTATATGGTGCCCTGCATACAGTCTCAAAAAGGGGTGGCACTGGATAGATCATAAATAATACGATCCATTACCAAATATCATGCTCATATTTATGCTAAGGGGTTTGATCTAACCATATTTTAACACACATTTTCATAGATAATTGAGGGATTTTGGCGCATGTTATGGATTAAAATGATATGAAGAAGCACTAATTTTGAATAAAGAGTTTGCATTGAATTAAGTCAAATTAAGGGTAAAATGGTCTTAAAATGATAATTTATTTATGCAATTGTTTCCTTGAGTTTTTTGATATTATTCAATGCTTAATTCTTGTATTGTAGGAACAAGGGAGATGTGGGCTGGACATTAAAAATCTCTTCAGGCCCAAATAAAGATTCAGCTCATGAAAAGGAAAAAAAAAAGAGGACACATGAGCCCTAATTCATATTCCCTCCACTAACGCCGCCAGAAGACATGGACTCAGTTTGGCACAAGACTCACGCATAGCTGGATGAAGGCGGGACCTCATGGTTTGAACGAGATATTCCAGACCGAGAGAAGCGGCCAACGTTGGATTTGATTGATTGCTAGATTCACGCCGAAAGGGGGGAGATTCACCCACGCCTATATATTCATTCGCTCTCACCATTCGTTCATCAATCCCTCGACACCACAAGCAGCCGGCAGAGTTTCACCAGGAGACCACGCCACTTCCATTCTTCTTCATTCCCCTCGGCAGCCACCACTGAAGGAGAACATAGGGAGAGAACAGGGGAACACACACCACCAAATAGCGACCACCATTCCATCGTCATTCCTCTGCCACTCACGTCGCCTGGTTCTGTTCTTCTCCCTCGACCACAGCTGGACGCTATCAATTACCTGG
>JANTPZ010084943.1:0-33982 GCA_025593235.1 Vachellia pachyceras
AGCATCTTGAGGCCTTGGTTCTTCAACATTCCTGCATATTAACACAAATACACATGAATAGGGATGTATAATCTCTTTTTAACATAAATGTCATTTAATTAACCCAATAAAGCTCAAATAACATGGTAAAAAGTTAGTATTCTTCATATAAAATATGGATTTATCACTTTTCCTATCCAATTTGTTGTGGTTCAGACAAACTACTTCTAAATTTTGCATTTTTTGAGATAGTGCTTAGACTTTGCAGCATTTCGAGTAGTGATTTTGATATAACCGCTAGTACTTAGTCGCGGTTTTGGCATAAAAGCTACTAATTGAACGCCTATATAGTGCGTTCAACCTCCTTTTTTTTCATTTTTTGATTTGAAAACGTCACATCAAATAAGATCCCAGTTTTCTTATTTTACACTGCAAGGTTAGTTTGTTAATTTTTTTTAAAATAATTTATTTTATTTTTATTTTCTTTGATTTTTGTATTTAATTTATTTTTATTTCATTTTTTGTTATACATTTGTAATAATTAATTGTAATGTTTATTTGTAGATGTCTAGTCATGATCATGGTTGTAGGCTTGGAAAGGCTCATATGATCCTTAATGATGATCTCCCAAATATTGGTGGGGTTGAGGCGGAGATCCCAGAGACTAATGGCGCCGAGACATATCCAGAGCATACTTATGACATTAGTGTCGATGATTTTGTGGTTGGTGGGATAAACATCTCAGTTGAGGAGGCTAAAAACTTTGATGATGAGGATATCGCCAGGGAGCAGATATTCCTACATACTTCTGTTGGCCATGCAATATCCATACTTTTATTGCCAATTTAAATAAAGGTCAAACCGGTAGTTATAAGCTGAGTTAAGGCCCAGAGATAGGTAGTACAGAAAAAGAGGTAGTTCATAGATCGGAAAGATCACGGTCAATTAGTTATAATGTATCGAAATTCATTAGACATAAAGGCCAAGGACAAGAATGTCATTAGACATAAAAGGTAAGGACATTAAGGTCATTTAGATCTGAAGGCTAAGGACACAAAGGTTATTAAGCATAAATATTAAAGGCAAGAATGGAATTTTGAAAGAAAAGTAAGGGCATTTTGTGAAATAAGATAAAATGCAAGAGCATTTTGGTCATTTGACAAAGTCAAAGTCAAAAAGTTTAATTTGACTAAGATATCAGAAAAATTTGCAGATGCCCAAAAGATAGACAAAAACTCACTGATCAAAATAACGGGAGTCAGATTTTTCAAATTCGTCCTAGATTTATGAGTTCAAGGCTAGGAAAAATAATTAAAGATTAGGTAACCAAAAATAATTATTTGAGTTTTCAGGAGACCTCATATATCTGAGTTCAAGGCCAGGAAAAATAGAGTGAAATTTCTAGTATTTAATAAGTCTATTGCCCATAATACGATAAAGGTGATTTCTCAAATCGGAAGAAAAATGCCGGGAAAAACCTTGAGAAAATGGGTTTTCTTTAGAAATTAATTAAAGGCATTCCGAGAAGTGATTTGAGGAAAGAAACAAAGTTAGTGGCCAAAAACCCAGTTACTTGTCGGTAAGCCGATTTGTCGGTACTATAATAGCCTACAGAGACTGTGGAAACTCACAATTTTCAAGGGCAATATTGAGATGATTATTTTGTCACTTGAATGAGTGATATTTTGAGATTAAAAGAGAGATAAAAAGGTCTCTAGGAAAGTAGAAAAGTTACGGAACAAAGTTACTTTATTGGTATAAGTTACACTGGATCAAAAAAACCGGTTACCAATCTCGTTTGGTTTGTGTAACCAAATGATAACCATTTGTAGTCAAGTTTCAGCCCATTTATTGCAACCAATAAGAATTCAAAAGGTGTTAAATGTGTTGGGTGAATATGAGCCCTTGGATCACATCAATTATGCAAGAAAAGATCTCAACCATCCACCTAATTTCTCATGTGATTTGAGCCCTTTATGACCATATTTTTCTTCATTCTCCAACCACATTTTTGTGCAAGAACAGCCTCAAGAGAGAGGAAAACCGTGGAGAAGTAAGAGAAAGTAAAGAGAGCAATATTCAAGCCAAAAACTTAAGGTAAAGGTTGATTCATGTGAAATCCCTTCCATTTCTTGATTCTAAGCCTTTCCCCTTAATTCCATGGTTTATTTTTGAGTTTTTAGGGGATTATGGCTATTGAAAAGTTAGGTTTTAGAGAGGGGAAAATTACAAAAGAGAAGGATTTAGAAGAAACAAATGGTAGGGAAACAATCTATGCATGATTTGGAGTTGATTGGTGGTTGTTTTGTGATTGTGAGTTGTGTATGAAATTTTAGCATGAAGTTATTGTTCATGAAGCCCTGTTTGACACTGTTCGTGAAGGAAAATGAATGATTTTATGATGGTCAATTATGGGAAGATGGCTTAGGATTGTGTTTATGCATGTATGTGAAGCTAGAAGTTGAAAACCATACTTGTTGGAATTTTTCTGTATTTTCGGCTTGCAACTATTCTTGGGGAAGGACTTGTGTAGGGTATAAGTGAGAGAACAATTTTTGAAGCATTAGAATTCTAAGTAGTGTAAGCAAAGTTCTAAGAGAATTCTAAGTGTTTTAATGCATTGATTGTGGTTTATGGTTAATGTTAAAAGCATCATGTGAAGTGTAGGAATTTAAAGTTGAAAGAGGAGTTCCAAAGAGCAAGAAGAAAATCACCAATTCAAGTGAAAAAGCTAAGGAGAAGAGGTAGCTTAGCAATTATTATTTTAATTACATTTCATTGTATTTATTGCATGATTAGTTGCTTTGTTATGATTTGGGTAACATGCCATGGTGTGAATGATAAAGTTAGGATATGATGAAGACTTGTCTCTATGCTATGTTGTGTGACATGAGGTATGTATAGCAACTTATTTTCAAGGTTATGTTAAGAAGGTATCATGCTTTTAAATGCATGTATGTGATTATATAATAGTTGCTTATGCTACTAGGATTTCCAAGAATCTTACCCTATCAATGTAACCCAAGCCTTAGGTCTAGCTTTATCCAATAAGAGAACAAGAAGAAGAAGAAGAAGAAGAAGGCTTGGAGGATCGATAAGTATTTGTTGAGTAATTGTGAAAAGTTGTAAATGCCCAAAAGGATATTATGTATTGATAGCATGTATAGTAGGAGATTTTATTTTCAAGCATGCTAAAATAGGTTAAAATGCTCCAAAGGCATTTGTTGGAAATTGTGCCCTAGGGCCAATCATTGTACTTCACACATTATTTATTTTAATGCATTTTCTCCATTTAATTATCATAGTTTTGCATGTTTGTTGTGATAATTACATCCATAGATGAAATATGAATATTATCTTAAATGTCCCTGGTTGATTGTCTATGTGGGAGCGTAGATAAGGTAAGACTAGTATGACTTTGATAAGGTGTGGAGATACGAGTCAAAGTCATAGGCACTTATAAGAGTACAAGGTGCTGGATCGAACCGCTATGAGAAAGCTGCATGGATTAAGTCATTAGCTTATCTCATATGTAATCACGTCACAATGCCCTTTGACCTGAGATCATCATGGATTCCTGCATGAAAGTCACTAAGCTTTGACCCAGTCAAAAGTCACCTTTGACCGGGTGCTCGTGAACAGTAGAGGCATCCCATTCTGAATGTGAATTCTCTCTTGAGCCACAAAACACTAGAGAGAGTGAGTGAAACGAAGAGATGCTAGCACGCTGTTATTGTTTGAGACTGTTCATGTGGATACCGGTAGAGGGAGGCGATCAAAAGAATGTCAGCTCCTTGTGATCGGAAGCAAGAGTGTGAAAGGTTGTGGAATCTGAAGAGATCCAGACGTAAAGGAAGGACGATCGCGAAACGTAAAAGGTATGCCTTCATCTCCTCGATCTAAACGAATTTGACAGATTCGTATTTTGGACTAGAAAAATTTTAAATTCCGCTGTGTGCATGTTCTAATTCCAACAGTATTAATAGTGCAAGTTGAAGTAACCATTCATCAATTGGACCAAGTATGAGCAATTGGGGGATAAAAGTTAACAAAATTGGTTTTAAAGTTGACCAACTCATATAAATGTACTTGCATGATTTAGGATTTGAAATTTTACCACCAAATAGATCTGATTTTTCTCTTTAAAATGAGTGGTAATTCATCCATATCCGATAACCATGCTAAGAGATATGCCTTCCAAAGTTGGGTCAAAATACAGAAAAATTAGAAAATAACCAAATGAATAGTAACTTTTGAAATTAAAATTGGACACAATTTTACAGAAAAACTGTCCAGAATTTATTTTTTTTCTAAATTTGATTCAAAATATTTCTATAGAATTTGGAATCATTATATTTTGATTTTTCTACAATTAATGATGATTTTTCAAATTTAAGGCCATTTTTAGACAGTTATGAATAGCAATGCAAAAACAGAAAATTTCAAACTTCATTTTTAGCAAGTTATGGCCAACTAAAGTGGTTCCAAATGCTTCAACTGAATATGTTAAATGGTATAAACTAAGAGTATTATAGGCCAACCCACTGGATTTGACAGGAACGTTTAGGGTGAGTGGTTTAAATTTTAATTTTTATTCAAATTAATTCATTTAGATGACTATAACTTTTCGTAAAAAATTCCAAATCCAGTGATCTTTAACTTATTTTAAAGCTTGTAATATGAAGTATTTTTTTTTTTGAAAAAGTTCAACTCATTTGGAGTTTATTAGCCATACTTCACATTAGCCCAAAGTTAGGGTTTTGGGAAACTTCCTATCCTCTTTTTATGAAATTCACCATTTTTATTTTCTTCCCTTTTTGCATGCTTGTTTGCTTTCTTTCTTTATTCATAATTAAACATGCATTAATCTATATCTAAAACATGCATTAATCTAGTCACTTTTATTCGGATAAATTTTTCTTTTCTTTCCTGAAAATATTTTATTCCTCTTTTAATCTCCATAATTCATTTACTAATATGGCGAAAGGTTTTCCCAAAAATACCTGTGAACTTCGTCTAAAATTAATAGGTAATTTTATCATGTCAAAAACCTCTGAAAACATACTTCCTAAGGGTTAGTGTAACAAACTTTAACTAACCTTCTTAGCTTCATTTTATGTTGATTTGGAACCACCTTTAGGCCTTGAGTGACTTAGAATAACCAAAGAATGAAAAATAAAAATTTCAAACTTTTTGGGGTTACTGTTCACGTCACTATTCATAAAATTCATAACTAATTCTAGAAAACTTGAAATCGAGTGGTTCTAAATTCTATTTGAAGCTTATAAGATCCTCTATAGGAGAAAAATACTCATTGGATCTGGAACTTACTCATTCGAATCAGTTCATTATGCAAAGATTCATTGCTCATTTGATAAATTTCCATTTTTTCAGGTTTTTCTATGATTTTTCCCAAAATTTAGATGACTATAACTTTTCGTAAAAAACTCCAAATTCAGTTATCTTTGGCTTGTTTTAAACATTGTAATATGAAGTATTTTTTTCTTAAAAATTTCAACTCATTTGGAGTTTATTAGCCATACTTCACATCAGCCCAAGGTTAGGGTTTTGGGAAACTTCCTATCCTCTTTTTATGAAATTCACCATTTTTATTTTCTTCCCTTTTTGCATTCTTGTTTGCTTTCTTTCTTTAGTCATAATTAAACATGCATTAATCTATACCTAAAACATGCTTTTACCTTTGCTTGGACACTATCTATGTAGAGGTTTAATTTGTAAAACCACATACAAACTTGAACTCAAAGTATCATTGGAAATATATAATCAAAACATCATCAAAGTGCCACATAACCTTGCTTCATGCATCATTAATCTTGTCCTTACCCTTTAATGAGCCCCCACCTTAAGTTCTTAACTTTTCTTGGCACTTTGAAGCTTTCTTGATCACTTGAAAAATTAATTCCTTCCACAAAATGCTTGCCTTGAATTTTGTGAAGCTTGTTCTTCTCTTGGCACTCAAAGATCACGTCTTCTTTCTCCCAAATTCCACCTGCAAACTCCCGACCAAATGAGGAAGGAGAGCAGGAAAAATGGTGTTTAATTAATCCTCTCATAATTGAATCAAGGGCTTAGATTTACTCTTGAATTTGTAACTTGATCTTGTGGTTGATATTCTTCCACCTTTTAAACATATGATGAATCCTTATTGGCTACTTAAAATTAGTAATTAATGAAGATTATCACATAGTAACAAGGGGGTTAGGGTTTGGTTACACTAACCGAACCAAATTCCTTTTAGTTACATCATCCGACTAAAATTGTTACCTGTAACCGCACTTTTATTCGGAGAAATTTTTCTTTTCTTTGCTGGAGATATTTTATTCCTCTTTTAATCTCACTGATTCATTTGCTAATATGGGGAAAGGTTTTCCCAAAAATACCCCTGAAGTTCGTTTGAAATTAACAGGTAATTTTATCCTGTCAAAAACCCTTGAAAACGTACTTCCGACTGGCAAAATATTGTTAGGACAATAAAAATTACTATAATTTTTTAAACCTTTTCCTTTCCTCAAATTTCCCTCTGGATTGTTTGAAATTAATTTTTGAATAAAATTATATTTTTCAGGGTTTCGGGTCTTTTTTCGTCTATTCTGGAAAATTGCCTTTATTATATACTAGGTAATAATTTTATAAAATATTATAAGGTTCATATTATTTTTCTATACTGAGGTCTCTGATCTTTGTGAACTCCTGATACCTTAAATAATTATTTTTCAGCTTTCTACCTTTCAAAATTCTATAGACAGAAATCTGGTCCGAATCTCAAAAATTCACGACCCACGATTTTGATTAGTGAGTTTTGCTCTATCCATTGGGCATCTGTAACTTTTTGGGCAACTGTTGACTTTGAATTTGGCTTTCACTATGTCAAATGACCAAAATGCCCTTTCATTTTCTCTTATTTACCAAATTACCCTTACTTTATCTATTTTTTCAAAATTCTGAGTTTGCCCTTGACTTTTATGCGCTTAACCTTTTTATTTAATGACCTTTGGGTCCTTTCCAGGAGGTCACCCATCCTTCCATTGCTCCAGAGTAAGCATATAACTGCGAAGTTCTTAAAAGAATTCAAACCATTAAGACCAAGGTAACTTTAATACGTTCAACCCATCACCTTCATCTTTTTCTGTACTTTCCATCTATGGGCTCTAACTCAACTTTTGACTACTGGTTTGGCCTTTTTTACCCAATGACCGTTTTTCCTTTGGTCTTTATACTTAATAACATTTATGTCCCTGGCTTACATTCTTAGTAATTTCAAAGCCTTAGAACTACATTGACCAGGGTCTTTTTGGTCCATTGCCATCTTTTCTTTCTGTACTTTTATTTCTGGACCTTATCTCATCTCATAACGATCGGTTTGGCCTCTATTTCAATTTACCGAAAAAAGGGTAGATATTACAGTTAGCGCTAATGCCTACTATCTCACTCAGGACGGCCATGGAAGGCTGCAATCAGCACCCAGGATGACTTCTAGGTTTTGAGTTTAGGGTGACTCAAACCGTTGTTTACGGGGGAACATATGAAGCTAGGACTTACCTTCTGCTGTTGTGTCCAAGGTGTAACATTTTTAAAAAAGGAAGAAGCAGAGGGGCATGTAGAAAAAAGGAAGGAGAGAGGGAGATGAGATATTTTGAGTGAAATAAAAGAAAAGAAAGAAGAAGAAAAGAAAAACAGAGAGAGAAGAGATATGTGGCTTGCTTGGATGGAGAATAGGGAGTGGGAGGGAGAATTGGAGTGTAGGAAAAGAAAGCAAAAAATAAAAGAGGTGCCAGATAATGGGTATAGGGTATTATAAATACCCCCACACCCAATTGTGTGCACATGAGAGGGGGAAACGTGAGAGAAGAGAGAGGGGGCTGGTGAAAGAGAGAGGAGAGAGAAAATGGGGTATTAGAAATAGAGGAAGGTGCTTTTAGTCTAAGGTTTAGCTAATGAGATTATTTAGGTAAGTAAAATGATTTATTTGCATTAAACTTCTGTTATGAAATTTGTTCAAAATATTTTTCTTTTTCATGGTAGTAATATTATGTTGATTGGAGAATATTTTTGGATTAGATACTTTTTCAGTTGGAGTTTTTTATCAAAAGATCATATACTAGTAGAGCAATTTATGTTATTAATTTATGTGTGAGTAGAATTATTTATTTGATGGGAATCCACTACTGCATCCATGAAAGCAAAAACTGTTAGGTGACTACGATTGCACCGAAACGGATGATATATGATTAATAAAACATTGGTGGGTGGCTATGGCTGCATCCTTAAAAGCAAAACCTTATATGGCTGCGGCTGCACCAAGAGGGACCGTATCTGGTTATTGAGACAAGTTATTGACTACTTTTTAGGCTAGGTTCCAGCGTTTAAGGAGGATTTCCGTAAGATGAGAGAAGAAGGAAATGTTCATGTACCTAAGCCTAGTGTAAAGAGGCTAGTGAGACATAAGCTGAGTAACTCAACTGAGCATGATGGTATTGAGAAGAATTTAGGTGGTGAAGGTTCATCACAGCCTAGTTCGGAAGACTTACCTATTAGTAGGGCTTGGAAGGATATCCACCGTCACAATCCTGAGCACTTTTATGGAGACTGGGATACATATAAAGCAGAAGCTTAGATTGAGAGTTTGGAGACAATCTTCTAATCCGCAGTGCACAATAAATATCATAAGGCTCGGGTAGCCATTATTATATTGAGGGATCATGCACAAAGATGGTGGTAGAGTATGGGAGGATTAGATGACTCCAGAACCATTTGGAGTGAATTTAAGACTAAATTTCTAGATCATTACTTTCCTCTAACATTGAGGTAGGAGAAGGAGACTTTATTCATTGCCCTTTAACAAGATGACATGCATAAGGATGAGTTTATTGCAACTTTTATTGACTTGTACAGATACTTGACCTATTTATAGCATAAGGATAACCCTAAGTGGAAGTCTCATCAGCTGATAATCAAAGCCAGACTAGAGCTAAGGCCTTTCATACGCATGGAGCTATTTAAGAGCTTTGAAGATATTTCTACCCAGTTATGGGTGGCAACTCGTATGAAGTGGGAATTGATGATGTAAATCCTAGGAACAACTAAGGCAAGTTTTCATCATTTATTAAACCCACAGGAGGTGTATACAAGCTCATGTGGGCTAGTTTTTAAGTTTTGGGAGCTCTAGTTGGAAGAGCTAGAGTCAGAGTCATGGCCATAACAAGAGTCATAAGAGTGGGACTAGGTAGGGTTTTATACAGAAGAGACCAGGACAGGACCATAGGGGGAAGTCGTCTCACGATGAATTAGCTATATATGCCTAAAATGTCAATGGTCCATGCCAGAAGTATGGGAAGACTCATGTTGGTCCATGTTGGGAATGTTATCGATGCCACAAGTTTGGCCATATTGAGCTATTGTTTAGAAGCACAAAATAACATAAACCCCAGAGCGATCATCCTACCATTCCTGGTAGAGTCTATGCCATAACCATGAGAAGGCTTGAGCATCTTCTAATGTTATTAGATGTATTATTTCCCCTCATGGTCACGATACCATTGCCTTATTTAATTCAAGAGCTATGCATTCTTTTATATCTTATGAGTGTTGTAAAACGTATGATTTCCCTATTTCTATTTTACCTTATGATATGAGAATTTCTACCCCTGCTGAGGTTGTTGTGATGACCGCACGTGCTTGTGTGGGTCTTACTATTCAGTTTGAAAATTGAGATTCTAGTGTGGATTTGATATGTTTGCCACTTAAAGGCATCGACATAATCATTGGTATGGATTGGATGGTCGACAACGATGTTGTACTCCACTGTAAGCGAAGGGTAGTGACATATGTCGTTAATGCTGTAGAAGCTCCTACATTTCCTATTTTATTATCGACCACATAAGTAGATAAGTATGTTCAAAGGGGTGTTAAGCCTATAGGATATACTTCTTTGTAAGTACAAACAAAGAGGTTGGAATCAATCATGTAAGGTGGTGAGAGAAAATCTTAAAGTGTTTCCTGATGACATATCAGCACTACCTTAATAGAGAGAAGTGGAATTCTCAATTGAGTTGGTGCCTAGTACTACTCCAATTTCTAATGCTCCATATTGGATAATTCCCGCAGATTTAGCTGAGCTTAAGAAACAAATAAAAGAATTGCTAGAGAAAGGATTTATCATATCTAGTGTATCTCCTTGTTGATCACTAGTACTATTCGTGAAGAAAAAAGGACGGAAGTTTGAGATTATGCATTGATTATTGACAATTGAATAAGGTGACCATCAAGAACAAGTATCCATTGCTGAAAATTGATGACTTATTAGATCAACTGGTTGGATAATCGATGTTCTCAAAGATTGATCTATGATCGGGGTTTCATCAACTAAGAGTTTGAGCAGATGATATCTTTAAGACTATGTTTCAGATTAGATATGGACACTACAAGTTCTAGTAATGCCTTTCGGATGAACTAATCCACCAGCAGTTTTCAGGGATTACAAAAACAGAATATTTCAACCGTATGTAGATAAGTTTATTGTGGTATTCATCGATGATATCTTAATACACTCCAAGAATGAAGAAGAGCACAAAAAGTATCATCATATTGCACTTTGTGTGTTGAGAGATCATCAGTTTTATGTTAAGCTATCCAAATGTGAATTATGGCTTAAAAAAGTGAAGTTCCTTGGCCATGCAGTATCTAGTGACGGAGTATATGTTTATCTGAATAAAGTAGAAGCAATGGGTTCACTAAAGTTTGTGAATAAAGTGATGTGATTGACTAAGTTGACTAGAAAGGACCAACCATTCCTTTAAACTGATCAATGTGAGACAGCATTTCAGGAGTTAAAAACTATGTTGACTACAGCTCCAGTGCTCAAGTTGCTAGACCCTAATCGTCCATATGAACTATACATGGATGCATCTAAAAAGGGTCTAAGGTACGTTTTAATGCAAGATAGCGAATTTATAGCTTATGCTTCTAAGCAATTGAGACCTCACGAGGTGAATTATCCTACCTATGACTTGAAGCTGGCAGTAGTGGTTTTCACCTTGAAGATTTGAAGGCATTACTTTATAGATCGCAGTTTGAATTATTTACCGACCACAAAAGTTTGAAGTACTTGATTAACCAAAAGGAGTTGAATGACATGCAGCATCGATGGAGCAATTCTAAAGGATTACTATTTCAAGTTAAAGTATCATCATAACAAGGCTAATGTGATTGCAGATGCCTTAAGTTGTAAGTCGTTGTATTTGTTTTATATGAGCTTGGAAGAGTAAAGATGGCTTGAGAGATTAAGAGATATTCATGTGGTCCCAAACCTAGAGAAGGCTACTTTAAATGCAGTTCTTGGTGAATATAGGTTTTATCAAGACCTGAGGGATGCTTAACGAATGATAATTGATTAAGTAGAATTCAAGAGGAATTAGAGTATGATAGAGTCCCAGATTATGACATTTAGAATGGAGATATTTTGAGATATAAGAAGATAATTTGTGTTTTCGATAATGATGAAATCAAGAAAACCATTTTGGAAGAGGCTCATAAGAGTAAGTACAGAAAAAATTTAGAGATTCCTCAATGGAAGTGGGATAACATATCTTTGGAATCTATCATAGGACTACCACATACCAGGTCTAATCATGATTTCATTTGGTTGATTGTGGACCGATTGATGATGTCAACCCATTTTCTATAAACTAGAACAAGTTATACACTTGAGAGACTTGCTCAAAAGTATGTGGATGAGATCGTAAGATTGAGAACTAAGGTTTACATCTAATTTTTGGAGGGTGTTGTAGGGAGCTATTAGGACAAAATTGAAGTTTAGTTTGGCTTATCACTTCCAGACCGATGGTTGGACGGAAAGAATAATACAAACCTTAGAGGATATGCTTAGAGCTTGTGCTATTGAAATTCCAGGAAATTGGGATAAACATCTTCCATCAGCATAATTTGCCTATAACAACAGTTACCATAGTAGTATACAGATGGCCCTATATAAAGCTTTATAGGGAAGGAAGTTCCGATCACAGCTTTGTTGGATAGAGTTAAGCAAAAGAACCATTATTTGGCTAGAATTGGTTGATGAGACCACCAGAAAAAATGAGTTGGTTAAGCATAAGTTATTGACAGCACAAAGCCGATAAAAGAGTTATGTAGATCGTTGGTGGAGGCCATTGGAATTCGACATAGTAGACCATGTGTTGTTGAATGTTTCTCTTGTTACATGCATTGGGAGATCGATTAATGTAAGAAATTTGACTCCTCGATTCATTGTACCTTATGAAATTCTTGAGAGGATTGGACCTGTTGCTTATAGGATTGTGTTGCCTTAGCATTTATCTAATCTGCATTATGTGTTCCATGTGTCTCTATTGAAAAGGTACCATTTGAATCCATCTCATGTGATCAAACCAGAGGAGGTTGAGTTGTGAGAGAACTTACCATACTGAGTAGAGCCTAAGAGAATACTTGATATCAGAGATAAGCAATTGAGAAATAAGACGATTCATCTTGCTAAAGTCTTCTGGAAGGGTATGACCCCTGGCAATGCCACATGGGGAGCTGAAGATCGAATGCGGTGTGATTTTCCATCTCCTTTTGGTTTAGGTATGTTGGTGTGCTCTTATAGTATTGATATTTAGGTTTTGTTGTGTTTTGCAGATTTGCGTGTGATGATTAATCATGTTGTTATATCTTACATTATGGGTGTTCTCCTCCTTTTTAGAGAGAATTTTATGGGAAAATTCCTTTTAGGTGTAGAGGATTGTAACATCTTAGAAAAACAAGAAGTAAAGGTGATATGCAGAAAAAGGGAAGGAGAGAGGGAGATGAGATATTTTGAGTGAAGTAAAAGAAAAGAAAAGAAAATGAAAAAAAAATGAGAGAAGAGATATGTGGCGTGCTTGGATGGAGAATGGGGAGTGGGGTGTAATACCTTACTTAGCTTACTTCGTTTTATATTAGAGATCGATTATAAACAACTTTACGACCATTCAATGCTTAAAATTAGCTAACCAAATGAATTTTTTAAAACTTTGCAAAAGTATTATAATTGTTACTATTCACTTGGTAATTTATATTTAACTAAATCTAGAAAAATTGAAATCGAGTTGTTCAAGTCTGAAAATGAAGCTTAGACCAATCCCTATAAGGGAAAAATACTCACATGTCCAATTAATACAGTTTATTATGTGAATAAACATTGTTCATTTGGTCATTTTCCAATTTTCCAGATTTTTCCTTGAACTTTGGAAAATCATATCTTTTTACTTACACATCCAAATTCAATAAACTTTGACTCATTTTAAAGCTCGTAAAGTGTGGTATTTAACTGGAAAATTTTATAACCTTGCAACTCCATTAACTATTTTTCTCTGTTACTCTAACTTTCCTCTTTGCAAAGGGAATTGGACCCTTTTATGCTACTTTACATACTTATTTTCATTTCTTGCATCCATTCTCTTACTTTATCATGCAATATAACATGTTTGGCTCATCCATACAACACATGTATCACACTTTAACCTACATTAATCCACAATTGAGCCTAACAACTTGTACAAATCTTCTTACTTGGCTTGTTATGCATTCTACACTTACCTTTTCTCTTCTTTGCTTCTTGCTCTTATTCTTGGCCCTAAAAAGTGAGGTTAATAGAGAACAAGATTCATGAAATCCCAATAGCAACTATCTATAACTAATACATTAATATGTATAACTATTATTGTGCATCATAAAAAGGTCATGAACTTCAACATGCTTAACTAACCTTACAATTTTACATTCTCAAATTCGCCATGGCATGTTATCATTATCAAGTATCAAGCAAAGACTTGCATGTCTATACATCAATGAACACATATTAGCATGGCAAATGCACAATCACAATCAATAACAATATAAATGTAAAGTTAGAGAAATTGTTACATTTGTTCTTTACCCTTCTCTGATCTTTAATGACTTCCTTCTTGCACTTTTGAAACTTTCCTCTTGAAACTTACACTCTTACACATTGCATGATGCAATTGGCATTAATCACAAGCCAATATCAAGTGCCAAAATATGCTACAACTTGTTCAACCTTCTCTTGACACTTAAGTGCCTAAAAACCCTTAACTTTGTCAAAATTGTTTCTAACGCTTCCAAAATTCTTTTCTCACTTATACCCTAAACAATTTTGCATTTTAAACTTAATGTAAGTATCAAAATCAAGAAAATCACACTTCTTCCCTATGTTCTAGTTCTAGCCAAAAGCTCTTATAAAAGATAGAAAATGTAATTTTCAACTTTTTACTTCTTGTACCAATTTTACATAACTTTATTCCTAAACTAATTTCCATGCATTAGTTCATTAAAAACATCACTTTCCTTTCAAATAGAAAATTGGATTGCACCTCTCATAGGGTTTCACAATTCCCAAAATTCATACAAGCTTCAATCAAACACAAAACATACACCAATCAACTCCTTAATTTGCATAGAGTTATTTGGTAACAATCACTTGATCTAAATCCTTCTCTTTCTCTCCAAAAAACCTAACTTTTCAGTAGCTAAATTGCAGCCCAATCCAAGAAGGAAGTTCCAAGGAATAAGAATACACAAGAAATTTCATCAAAACTCAACTTACCTTGGATTTCTTATGAATTTTTCCTCTTTTCTTGTGATCCCATGTCGGAAATTTCTCTTCTCTTTTTTGGGACTGGTTTTGTACGAAAAATGTGCTGGAAATGGAAGGGAAGAGGTGCTTCAATGTTAAGTTAAATTAATCCAACGATGGAGATCAAAACTTGCATTTAACTTGTGATCCAATTGTTGATTTTTTATTTTTTTTCTGCCCATTTTGGCTGACATTAATGGTCTGAAATTGATAAGAAAAATTGTCCCCATGTGCTAAATTAAAATGGTGACAAGTGTCCCTTAATCTTGTACAACTTGAACTGATAAAGTAATTGTATTCTAATAAATTCTACCACTTGTTTGGGATATTTTACTTCTCTTTTTTATCCTTAAATATGGTCCTTACAAGTGGCATAAACATTTATGGCAATTATACTTTTAGAAACTTTATGTTTCCATAAAGTTACTTTAAGCTTCCAAAAACACATTAAGCGATTTTTTGATTGTTAACACTACTAGAAAAACAGCATTTAACGATGAAAAATTCCATCACTAAATGCTCAAAATCCGTCGCTAAAACAGATTTAGCGATGGAAAAAATCCGTCACTAATAAGAGGGTCGCTAATTTAGTGACGGAAATGTATTGTCACTAATTCCCTCTCTAATTAGCGAGGGAATTAGTGACAAAATACATTGTCATCGCTAAATTAGCAAGGGAAACATATTTCGTTGCTAAGTAGAGAGGGACTTAGGCCAAATTAGCGACGGATTTTCCGTCGCTAATTTGGAGAGGTCCATTGCTACTTAGATAGCATTATGCCTCGCTTTCAGTCGCTTAAAACATACGTTTCGTCACCAAATGCGGTATTTCATCGCTATACATTTTGACACTACGCATTTACAAAAATATTTCACACAATTGACTTAAAAAAGTTTTAGATAGTCATGTCAAATACATAGTATCTATAACAATACACACATTCTAATGTCTGATAAAAGTCTTAAAGTTGAAAAATACAGATAAAAGTTAATAGCTCTAAACAATACAATCATCATTCAGGAATTTGGATCTGAATTCTTAGAAGAATTTGCAGAACTAGCATGTTGATCAGATGTTGGGGTACTCTCACCTAAAGATCAAATAGCCCCAAAAATGTCGTGCTGTATAGAAATGCTCATCTCTGACATCTTTTTATCTACTATATGATGGACAGCACGGTTGACAGCTTCTTCAACATCTTCTTTAAATCCAGGCATCCCGACAAAATCTACATTCGGTGTAGGTTGAGGTGGAGCATGTTGAGGAGGAGTATGTTAAGGAGGAGTAATTTGACATGTACCGCCACCATAGTTACATACCACGGTACAATGTGATCCAAGTCTATAAATGTGACCTTTCTTTATCCCACCAGCTGCATTTATCCATGCTTGAGCCACTTTATCTGAAGGGAGAAAAGCTTGGGCATCAATGAATGCATCATCATCAACGTATTCATCGTCTTCATTCTGAGCATCCTTGTGTTGTCCATCTCCCCCCAATTCTTGTTCTTTCATGCCCATTTCTCTTGAACCTGCAGCTAAATGCATTTGAATGTTTGTTTTATACGTTAACTAACAAAATTAAATGTAATAAGTTAGTAAACAAATATATAATTATGTCATGTTTAATATCTAAAATTTTTAAACTTAAAAATGTATATTTGGATTTGTCATCAACCCATTGAATGTCCTTCTTCTTCTTATGTGTAGCTAAATACAATTGGGATAGCATAAGCCTCTTTCCTATCTCTTTTTCCTACAAGAATAAAATCACTTGACATAGATAAACCAAAAAATGGATTCTTCTCAAACCAAATAATCTACACCTTTAACATCCTAAAGCCAAGAATCAAAAATCATATAAACAAGTTTATACAGATAGCCAAGAAATGGATCCTCCTACGCCTTTAACAACCTAAAGCTAAGAAATGGATCCTCCTACACTCATAATCAGCATCATAAGTAGGCAACTCCAGCTTCTTAAATCATGCAAACAAGAAATAAACAAGTTTAGTGGAGCAAAAGAAAGCAATTAATAAAGTGATGATTAAAAAAGGTACACATCATAATCTGGTGATAAAAAAAGGTACACACAAGCTTAATATGCATTTTCAAGATTCTATGAAATTTATTTCTCAGAAATTCAATCAGCAAAAAAATATATTATTTTCAAAGATTTGGAACACTAATCAATGAATAATAAATAGCTTTGATAGGGAATCAGAATGAAACAATACTTCATCATGGATGTGCAACAAACTCAAAACAAGACAATTCAACAAGCATATCCGGGTGTGTTGGTATTGAATAAGTTTTGCACCTATAGGTGCACCATAGATTGAAAGAACAGACTGGCTTCAAATTCTTTCAACACTTGATGCTAGAAATATATAAACTATATCTTTGCATCTGTTTGTATTGTATCTAATCATATTTTAACTATATTTTCATAATGTGAACAAGTTAAAAATAAACAAACAACACAGCATGAAAGACAAACCATCTCCTGTTTTCTTTCAGGTACACAGAAGCTATAAGGATTGGATCTAAGAATCCAGCAAACAACCCAGATGCCTCATCAATAATCACACTATCCAGTGTCCACTTAACAGTGTATTAGCATAATCCGATAGCACAGATATAGAAATAGTAAAATAAGAGATATTGTTTCTTTAGTATATATGGATCCTTTTTCTGTTGACTCTCTCTAATAATGATAACCCCTCTCTTATGCCACCCTCAAAGATTTACAAGCATATTCATACAATGCTCAAACTGAAGACAACATCAACACTATGCTGCAGTAATATGGTAGTAAACCAGAAATGTAATTCATTCCAACTAAAATGGCAATCAAAGATTTAGGAACCTAATCAAAGAGTTAAACAGTCTAGTTCCATGTATATAGTTAAGACAAGAAAAACCAAGTCTTAGTTCAGGAATGTAGTGAAAAATAGATAAAATATAGCAAGCTAATTTTCTTTTAGAGACCAATTTGAATTTTAGAATACACGTAGGGAGTGACAGAATTTAGAAAGCAAAATATTTGGTCAATAGAAAAAGTTGAATCAAACAGCAAAATATTTGAAAGCCACTCTAAAACCTGTAAATGTCTTATTCGACTTTTTCAATGCTGGTCAACCAAAGGGATTCTCCTCAAACCAAAGAAAATCTACACCTTTAACAACCAAAAGCCATGAAATGGTCAAAATCATATAACCGAGTTTCTACAGCAGCATCATTAGTCTACTCCAGCTTTGTAAATCATGCAAACAAGAAATAAACAAGTTTATTTGCTTAAGAAAATTGATATAGCATTACATAATAGGAAAAGATAAATGTGTTAATCTACCCCTAACCTAAAATCAGAAAAGAAAAAGAGAGGCTGAAAATATATCTAATGTTTTACCAATTTGAAAATTATAGAGGAATATAATATTCCTCGCTAATTGAGCATTTTAGAGAAGAACATCCAAGTCGTTGCTAATTTTTCTCACTAATTTGAACATTAGAGAGGAATTTACTATTCCTCGCTAAATGGGCTATTTAGAGAGGAATTTCAAAGTTGTCGCTAATTTTCCTCGCTAAACTGTGATTTTCTAATAGTGTAACCTAATTTGATGTCACCAAAAATTCCTAAAATTCTTCCTGATACTCTCACACTTTTTCTTTCCTCAAATAGCTTTCCGGAATGTCTTTAATTAATTTTTTTAAGAAAACCTTAATTTAGGATTTTTTTCGGGCCTTTTCTCTCCGATCAGGGAAATTGTTTCACTTTCTCTTGGAAACAATTTTATAAAATACTAAAATTTTTAAACTATTTTTAATTGCTTTGAGATTAGACATTTAAGGCCTCTAGGTATTTTAAATAATCATTTTGGCTAATTGTTTATTTAAATAACTAAAAATTAAATGACTAATAAAATTCACACATCATAAATGCAAATCATTTTAACCTGAACTAAGTCACACTTGTTTATTAGTGAATTTTTTCTATCTGATGGTGACATAAAATTTTTTTTTGTCATTTTAGTCAAACTTTGACCAAAATGCCCTTAGGCCTTTTACATAAGTACCAAAGTGCCTTGGTCTTTTCTTAAAATGACCATTTTGTTCATGTCTTTTCAAAAATAACCATTATGTCCATATCTTTTTTAAAAATGACCATTAATGTTCCTATCTTTTCAAAAAGACCATTACATCCTTGATATTTAGCTTATTTGCCAAATAGCCCTTTAACTTTTGCTTATTTACTAAGATGCCATTACGTACACTTTTACTTATTTTCTTAAATGTCCTTGAATTTCTTTCAAGTTTCCACTTTAGTCCTCCTTTGAAAATCACATTTAGATCCTTATTTTCTATTATGCCATCTTATCTTCCGTTCTCTACCTTTTAACTTTCGGACTCTCAATCACTCTGTAACTTCTCACTTAGTCCTTATCCTTAGTTACAGGAAAATGAGGATATTACATCATCCAGTTGTCAAAACTTGGATATTACATGGGGAGGGAGAGATGGAGTGTATGAAAAGAAAGCAAAAAAAATGAAAAAGGCATCGGATACATGGGTGTGAAGTATTACAAATGCCCCACACCAATTTATGTTCACATGAGAAGGGAAAGCATGAGAGAAGAGAGAGGGGGTTAGTGGAAAGAGAGAGAGAGGAAAGAGAAAAAGGCAAGCTAAAAGAGATGAATGTGTTTTTTAATCTAAGGTTCTACTTTTGGGATTATTTAGATAAGCAAAACGATTTATTTTCATTAAACCTTTATGAAAGTTGTTCTAAATATTTTTTCTCTCTAATGGTAGTAATATTATGTTGATATGACAATATTTTTGGATTAGAAATTTTTTGAACTGGAGTTCTATTAGCAAAAGATCATATACTAGTAGAACAATTTTTGTTATTAATTTCTGTGTGAGTAGAATTATTTATTTGAAATCTAAATTATTTTAGAAAATTTTTATTTATTTTCTATATAAAGTTTCTAATATATAGGATATTTGACCAAATAAATTAAGTTAAATATTTTATTTGAATTTGTTGGAGATAATAGTAAATTCTTGTTGGCTTAAATATTTTTATTTGAGGCTATTGAAGATAATAATAAATTTTTATAAGTTAAATATTTTATTTGAGGTTTAAAATTTTAAAGTTGAAATTTTTATTGTGAAGTTATTTTTTTAATATTTTGATGTTAGTAGTTTTTAGATATATTGAGGTATATGTGGATTTTTGATAAAATTTTATATTTGGGTGATTATCGAGAATTTAGTTTTATGAGTATTTTGAGTTCTATAGAAATAATAATTTTGACATTGATATATATATAGACGTGGCCTAAAGTGGTATTGAAAACTTAAAAAGAGTTTAAGTTTCTAAGTTATTATTTTTACCACATGAATTAATTATAAAAATAATATGTGGCAATGTTGAATTGTGTAGATTAATTGCAAAAATTTGTTGGTTTTGAACATGTGGCTTACCGTTGTGATAGTCTTATCTTTATGACAAGAAGTAACCATTTTCCAGTTATCATATGTGCGGAGGCCTGGCTTTTGAGTTATTTTGATGTTCTGAGATGATAAAATGATACATGAATGTTCTATTAGTATAGTATATATATTACATATGAGAAAAACATCCTGTGTGACTAGTGGTTTTAAAAATATATTTTTTTAAGAAAATGGTGGTTGCTTATGCCTGCGTCCACGAGAGTAAAACCGTTAGATGTCTATGGTTGCACTAAAAACAAACGATATATGATTAATGAAACGTTGGTGGGTGGCTAAGGCTGCATCCACAAGAGCAAAACCTTTAGGTGGTTACGGCTGTATCCACATGAGAAAACCATGAGGTGGCTACGACTGCATCGAAACAGACAATAGCTTATAAATGAAGTGATGGATTTGTTATAAAAGGGATTTGAATGACTTAATTGTGACATTATGAGTATCTCTATTTTACTCTGTCTCACTTGACACCTCATTAGCACATGTCGATATGTACGATGAGTTGGAATATGATTAAGAAGGCCATTGTCTCACCCCATTGCTCTTAACATTTTTTACAAGTAATAGTTTTGGTGTTAGGACGTCGAGGAGAACTTCATAGGCTTAGATATCTCGTAATATCTCTATAAAACCTCTTTCGTTATTTATGTGCTGATTGATGTGTATTGCCACATATAGGACTTATTTTGTGAACTATGTTTTTAACTTCTTGATTACATGTTTTAAGGAATTATCACCAGTAAGTGAGCTGGTCGAATGCTCGAGCCCTTTTATTATTTTGATGATTTTGTGTTATGGGTTCTCAAAATATTGATTCGAGATATTATACTATTAGTTGATCAAAATAAAAATTCGTCATAAACATGGTAGATCCTCTGATTGATTTATTGAACATCAATCTACCATTGATTAACACTTAAAATGAGTTAATATTTGAGTTTTTGAGGAAAAAAGAGATTACACAAGGTGACCACATCTGGAACGAGAAGGCAAAGTGGGTTCTATTGGGAACATAGAGTCACTACATGCAGAGATCCAAGCGTAGGTACAGGTATAGGCGCATGTGCACACATAGTTGTAGGTGCATGCGTAAATGTAAATGACTGAGAGCAGACGCAGATGCAGATTTGGAAGCAAGCTACAAATTCCTTGCTGTAGATGGCATTTCAGGTGGCCCAGCCTCGCGCTCCTCCTCCACAGCTACCTCTGATGCCGAGCTTTTACAAGCCTCCACCAACTCAGCCGAACCCTTAGACACCAGCTCCTCCACTTCTCCTTCTTATTAGTAAGGACCCTTTGCAGCCGACCAACTCTTCCTATGGATTAGGATGACCCCTATCCCCCACAACAAGACAATGAAGTTGTTAATTATTTAATATAGTATTTGCATACATTCTTGTATTTAATATTGTTAATTATTTATAAATTAAATTGTTGAGTATTTAAAAATATGAAATGAATTAATATATTATATTTAAATCACAAGTTAATAATTAAATTTTAATTTTATATATTAAATTTAAATTTAATATGTTAAATCTAAATTTAATTTACTTAATTTTTTTTGAATGTTAGTAGCGGTTTTGAACCACTACAAAACCGTAGCAAAGTTGAGTATCATTGGATGCAAATTTGAAATTCAAATTAGTTCATGTGGTAAGTAAAATTCAAATTTCAAATTTGCAATTGTTTAGAAACCATTGCAAAATCCAATGGTCCTTAGCTTTTGTTGTGGTTTGGGTAGTGGTTTAAGAGTTGCTACTAATCTCGAAAGACAATCCTTAGTGGTTTTGGCAATGCTTTAAAACTGCTACTAACTTTCAACCGTTGAGAAATTTCAACCTAATCCTTCTCCCGCTCAGAGACTTTCACATTCTCATTTCTTTCTCTGACCACTTCCGCATTCGCATTTCTTTCTTTGGTAACACTTCTTATTATCAGTGTTATTGTGATCTTTGAAGAACTTCAGATGGATAAGTTATGGATTAAGTTCCCTCGCACATTCCATCGATATTTGGTTGGATTAAACAATTTTTTGATTTTGTTGACAGACATGGGAAGATTAATGGTAAGATTTCTTGTCCTTATCATAAATGTAATTTCAAAAAGTGGCATGTTAAAGGTATTGTTAGGGACCACGTAATAGTTAAGTCTCTCCCTCAAGCTTATAAATACTTGGTACATCATGGAGAAACTGATGATTTATTGAAAGAATATACTTCTTCGATCTCACAAATAGGAGTACAAGAGCACCATGTTGATCCCATCAATGACATACTTCATGATACTTTTGGGGTTCATCATGACGATGTAATCTTAGATGAAGTATAGGTTATGGAACCTCAGTACATAAGGAAAGAGAAAGCTTATAGTTTTTTTTAAACTTATGGCTGAAGTCAACAAAGCTCTATATCATGGACTGTAAAGTACTCAAAATTATTTTTTTAGTTAAATTGTACCATATTGAATGTTTATGTGGTATCTCTGATAAGGGAATGCCGATGATATTAGAATTATTAGTTGACACATTCCTTAAGGTAACGATCATGAATTCTTTTTATGATGTAAAGAATATTATCAAAAAATAGGTTTGAAGTATGACTAAATGATTGCATGCTTTATGAGGGAGAAGATGCAAATAGAGAAATTTGCAAACGGTGTAACATTTCAAAATACAAGCCGAAAGGGAAGGGATAGAAGAAACTTGCGAAGATTCTAAGATATTTTCCTTTGAAGGCTTGATTGCAAAGATTGTATTTCTCAATTAAAACGATGGGGCACATGAGAGGCATGCTAGTGAAATGAATCTGGATTGTAAGTTAAGACATCAGCGGGATTCTGTGGCCTAAAAGGGTTTGACAAAGAATTTCCAGATTTTACGGTGGATCTCAAGGGAACCCTAGTACCAATTATAGTATTTGGCCAGTGGTAATAAGAAGTGTATAAAGCATAACTCATTCATTTTGTCTATGAATATCCAGGAAAGAAAGCATCAGGTAATGATATTGATGTCTACCTGCAACTTTTGATAAATGAATTCATCAAATTGTAGACTAATGGGATTGAGACATATGATAAGACACTATTCAAATTGTGTGCAGCTTTTATGTGGATGATAAGTGACTTCTTAGGCCTTGGAACATTATCTAGATGGAATGTGCATCCTAGACTAGATTGTCATGTGTGTAACTTTGACGCGGAGTCACTGCATATTCCATACAATTGAAAGTGGTGCTTCATAGGTCATCACTGATTCCTTGATGGGAAGCATAAATTTAGATTGTAGAAGAATCATTTCAATGGACAATAGAAAAGAAGAGGACCTCCTACCAATTTAAGTTGTTATGATAGTCTGAGTCAACTTGATAATGCTTATTTTAAGTTTGGGAAGAAGGGTGATGCAGAATGAGGTGGAAGAAGATCTTGTAGCAATTTGGATGTTGAGGCTATGCAGCAATGGCATAAGTAGAGTATATTTTCACTCTTTCTTATTGGTAGACTCATCAGTTATGTCACAGTCTTAATGTAATGCACATCGAAAAGAATGTGTATGATAATGTTTTATACACCTTGTTGAACAAATTTGGGAAGTCTAAAGATAATCTTCAAGCCATGAAGGATTTACAGTCCTTAGGAATTCATCAAGATTCTTGACCAGACGACAATGACAAGTTTCGACTAATAAAATTTACCTTAACAAAGCCAAATAAGAATATATTCCTCTCAAAGTTAAAGAAAATTAAGGTTCCTAATGGATATTCAAATAACATTAAAAAGGTACATAGATTTGCAGTCTCGGAAGGTAGTGGGAGTAAAGAGTCATAACTCACATGTCCTTATGCAACAATTACTACCATTGGCACTAAATATACATTGGCTTTAAAAGTTTCGATGATATTGGTGGAGCTTTGTTCATTCTTCAAAAAAGCTGTGTGCAAGGGTTCTTGTTACTGAGGAGTTGGACCAACTGCATCAACAAATCATTTTTACACTATGCCATTTAGAGATGATCTTCCTTCATTCATTTTCACTATCATGGTGCACTTCACCATCCACCTTGTTCAAGAGGCAAAACTTAGTCGCCCAATTCAATATTATTAGATGTATCTCATTGAAAAGTATTCATATTAAAAACTATTCACACACATTATTTACATACGCATCCGTACGTGATGAATGACTATTTATCTTCATGTTATTAACTTATTCATATGTTGGGAATAAGGCCTGGCTCAAGGGTTTAGTAGTAGAATGTTATATAGGGAATGAGGTCCTGAACTTCTATTTATGGTACTTTGATGACATTGAGACACCTTTCAACTGTCGTCCTTGTGTTGATGATTGCCTTGATGTTGGTCCATCAACATTGACAAGTTTATTCCATCCTATTGGGAGACCAATTGAGGGCATCAATACTTCAACTTCACTCCTAATGAGATGCTACAAGTACACAAACATATCCTAATCAACTGCAGTCAAGTTGATCCTTTCATTCAGTGAGTATTAATACTAAAATAATATTTTATAAATTGAAATTATATTTGTCAACTTGTATCATGCTTAATCATAATAAAGAGTTCCGAAGTTATATTAAGCATCAACCATGTATCTGGACACAAACATCCGTTAAGGTTGATGGAAGGGTGCATAGAGAATTCCCAAGTTGATATGCACACCAAATATGTAATGACGATAAACCCCACCTAGTGATTTGACAAGACTTTCCATTGGCCCGCTTCAATATGCTAAAAGGTTTACAATATACAACATCAACGGGTTCAAGTTCTACACAATTTCATGTGATCAAGGTTCTCTTACCTAGAATTCTGGGGGTTTGGGGACTATTGGTATAAGGAGTTACATGAGTGGTAGTGACGGTGACGTGCGTTTCAGAGGTATCCTCTACTATGGAAAATTGGTTGATATCATCGAACTAAATTATCAGGGTAATTCACCATCACATTATTCAAGTGTTCCTAGGCAAATGTGACAACTCCTCATAGAATCACTACAGATGATCTGGGCATCACATCTATGAATTTCTCAAGGCTCACTCACATAGGTGAATCTCAAGACGATGAGTCGTATATTCTAGCATCAGAGGCACAACAAGTTTATTATGTAGATGATGAGAAATATAGAGATTGGAGCATGGTTGTTCATCTAAGCCCAAAGATATTTATGGCATGGATGATAGCGATGAACACATCGCACATGATATAGAAACATTTCATCCTATTGATTTTGAAAACTTCTTCCCTAAAGAAGATGACGATTTACCCCTTGTCAAGGCTGATAACGATGAATAAATAATTCAGATTTGTAATATATGTAATTTAACTTATTTCAATCTATATGAGGATTTTTTTAAAAAAAGATATGTATTTATAGCTGTTCTAAACAACTGCAAATTGAAAAAAAAATGCTGCAAAAACCGTCACATAAAACGTTGCCAAAACAAATACTGCAAAATACAGTCACCTAAAATGCTACCAATTTCATCCAGACATCCTATAAATACTCTTTCCATCCCATTTCATTTTTGGCCTTTTCTCCCTTCTCTCTTCTTTGACTCATCCTCTCTTCCTCTTCTTTTCACATGTTTTTCATTTGTTTGGTTAATCATATTTCATTTGTAAGTCTTAACTCAAAGGGGTTTTGTTACAAGTATATTCTTTTTTATTTTCCTTCTAACAATTTATATTCATCTTATTTTTAATTATATTAATTTATCTTCGTATCATTTATTTGATAAATTTTACTTACTTAAAGTATTAATAATTTTTTAACATTCTAATTCTTTTTTTTGTTTGTATAGGTTTTTTCATTTCATTACATATTACATATATGTTGTAATCAATAATACTTACATTCGATTAAATATTTATTAATAATAACTTGCATTTTATAATGAAATTAATTTCTTCATATATAATTAATTAGTTTGAATTAAAATGTTTATTTTTTAATTTTCACAAACTTTAGAAGCTGTTTTAGAATGGCTACAAAATGTCCTCTAAGATAATTTTGTCAAAAATGGCAGGCATTCTGAATTTTTAATGAAATTGGTAGCGATTTATTACCTGATATGAATACAAATTTTATAGGAATTTCATTTTTTATCTAAGACAAGTAGCAGCGGTTCTCGATTGCTACTATATGTTTGTTTTTCTCCAATTCTCATATTTTAGCAGTGGTTATGAACCACTACAAGTGTCACGACACAGTTTATTTTCAAGAAAAATGTTATCTTGTATATTTTTCTAGGACCACCCCTAGACATTTATTAATTTTACCAAATATGTGTGAACCAACATATTCATATGTCATCCATATCATTTTTGTTAATGTGCAAATTTACTCTGAAACTTTTTTACTTAAGAATAATGTTGTCGTGAAAGTTTTCACTTAGAGACAAATGTCACCTTGTAAGTTTTTTTTCCAATATTGCCATAGAAATTTCCAAATCATATCAATATCATCTTGAAGATTATGCTTCATCAGTATTTGATCAAATATTACCAATAAAAAGGTTGCTGGAAACCTATGTCGTCGTACCCCAATGATGCAGTGATAGGAAGATACGTCTTCAATTTTCTCTTTCAGTATAAGTTACTTTCACTTCTTTGATTTTCTCTAATCATTTAGATGAGATGCATTTTCATAAATTTTTTCATTATTTATGAACATAACTTGTAAAAAGTTGAAGCTTATTATATATGGACTTGTCAAATAAGCATACTTGGTCAATTGTTAAACAAACTTGGTTATGAGCTAAAATTTTCAGAATAATATTTTTCTTAAGTGAAAAGGTTCAAGAGCAAAATTTTTTACATATACACAAAACCAAAATCATTTGGATACAACATAGATTAGTTCAGTATATTTGATCAATTAACATTAAAACTTAATATAGATAACAATTAATTAGGTTGAAATTGCAATGATTTGAAAACATTCGGGGTAACATTTCTTTTCAAAAAATTTATTAGACAACATTTTTTCTAAGAGAAAATATTCAAGGCAAAATTGGACATTAACTTAAAAAAATAAAAATATATAATAAGAAATAAATTTAAAATAAGTAATAATAAAATCAAAAGCATTAACCATTTTAATAACTCTATCCACTGCTATTTTTAAAAGAGTTTCGTGAAATTCAACTAATTAAATGAGGGTATGAGGAAATGACTATGCTTATTAATTTTTACATGTTACCTACGGCCTACAGCATTATGCTGTGTCCCTTCAGTCTAGGGTTGATAAACCTCAATATTTTATATATTTTTAGTGTCTAAACTTAATTTATTATTACTCATTATTGGTTCAATTGGGTTTAATTAAATAATTATTATGTAAAAGGGAAATTATATCTTTTTTTCAGAGTTCTAAATTGTTTACACTCTCGGATGATTTGGTACTATGGATTGTTGACTATCTATAGGATTTCATGTTTTTTGCAGATTTTGGAAGTGACACTTGATGATTAGAGTTAATTACAAACATTTAAGGTCATATTCTTGTATCTGGAATATTATTATGGACCTCAAAACTCAGTGGGTAAATAATATAAGGAATGGGCTTGAGCCCATCAGAAAGAGAATAAAAACCCCTTTTTATTCATTCACCTCCTTCAATATCCAAAAGAGCCGCCGCCTAGAGAACCATCTTTTGTCATCATTCATTCAACACAGCAACAACCCATTCACCTTGGAGCCAATAATGTATAGGGCCAAATGATCCAAGCCCAAACACATACCTCCAAGAAGAATTCATCATCCATTCCATCCATGAACTGGGCGACTACCATTTCAACGCGGTGGGTCCGTTTGACAACGCGGTGGAGAAGTACTTATAAGTACTTTTACATAAGTCGAGGCAAATATGTGGAGGAGATTGTCTTATTTTGCATAAAAACACTGTTGAACGTGATTATAAGTGTTTATGTTAATTTGCCAAACATACCCAATTCATTTATGATTCATCTATCCACAGCCGCTTGGACCCATGACACTGCCTCGTCCCTTGTTTCATGCACACGCAAGCGGCCGCCACACCGAAGAAGGTAGTTGGAGGGTTTATTCATACACACACATCAATTCCTCGCCCTGGAGCTTCATTGTCTAGCCGCCACAGCTTCTCTGATCTATTCTTTCACAGCCACAAGATTTTGGATTCAAGGGGATTTAATTCTCCAACACGAGCAGCTAGTTTTGTTGTCTGATGGTGATGAAGAAACTAATCTAATTTTTTGAACAATTATGGGATTTCTTTGAATTTTAATTCACTTTCCAATCTCTATATATATGTAGATTGTAATTCTAGGTTGCTAAAGTTTATGAGTTATATATATAAGAGGATTATTATCGGTTGATCTAATCTGAATTGTGATATTTGTGTAGATTGGTACTTTGGATTGTAATCGGACTATAATACTTTTGTTATTCAATTGCTTTCTATTATTCTGTTGAAATCAATTATTTGCTAGGTTTCTATGAGTTAATTGGAGGTAAAAATGATCTTTTATAAATCTAACATGAGTTAAATACCAATATATTTATAATTGATTAATTGATTCTATGTTTATATTAAATTAAAAAGTTATGAATATTGATTAGTAAGAGTTATTGCTAGCCCTTGTATTTAGTTAAAAGAAGAACTTAATATTAAAATTAGATAAGAAATGTTAGTGGACTCAATCACCTAGGATATCTATTTTATCAATTAAGTGTGTTCATTTAGTTTAATTAGATAGTAAAATCACATTTGATAATTCTTGGTTAATTTATTATTTAGATTAAATTTTAGAAATTAAATTTTAGAAATTCTTGGTTAGTACTACTATATTACATTTAACTTAGTTTTTATTTGATTACCCCACGACATGACTCAACAAGGGTCTTACGGTATGTCCTACACCTCTTTCTCGAGTGATCCATACCTAGAAATAGTGTGCCATCAAAATATGAAGAGTACTGAAAATATGTTCTACCGATAACAAGTAATCCTCTACTTCATCATTGAGTCTTTTTATTCTTCCACTAGTTATGCTCTCCATTGAGTCTTTTTATTCTTCCACTAGTTGTGCTCTCTCCGTTATCATAGGAGGGATCCTTTAATCATAGAGACGGTTGTTTCATCATTGCTGGTTGCCGTAGAATAACTCTTTAGGATATTGTGCTTTGATGCAGATCGGATTGTTTGTCACTCTGGAGGATCTACCACCAACATTTAAAACTCAATGAAATAAGTAGCTGCATACTAGAGACTATACGTAGTGTAGAACATGGCTTTAGGTTTGACTTAAAGAGTCAAGTTTTTGATATATTTAAAAAGAGAAAAAAATTGAAAAAAGAGATAGGCTTTGCAACTTCCACTTGGGTGCCTTTCTTTTCTTCCGCAACCTTTTGTCTTCTTTTTAAGGGTTGATAATGATTTTCTCATCTATCTTCTCTTCTTGTTTTTAATATTCAGAAATGGAAGTGGACATTATTAATGAATTAGTAAACTGTTGTGGCTGAAAAGTATATACAAAGTTATGCAAGCTATTTTCAAAGAGAAGAATATTTATAGTTTTATTCTAGTTGTGTACTTTTCAAAATACTGATCTAACGTAACTGGAGATGTGACTTTTTCAAAAAAAAATCATCAAAATGGGCAGGTAAGGCAGGAGGAAGAAGTTGTTGTCAGCGGGACCTAGAGAGATTTAGGAATCTTATGCTGTTTTGCAATATGATAGAAGTGGATTTTAAAGGAAGTAGGTATACGTGGATGAACCATAGGGAGGAAAATCAGAGAATTAGATAAAAGACTTGATAGAGCAATAATAAATTTGAAGTGGAGATCTATATTTCCAAATGGTCAGGGGAAGGTTTTAGAGCCGATTGGGTCTAACCACTGTCCCATAGTGATAGATTATGAGTTTAAGGAGGAGAACACTCAATATATTTTCAAGTTTGATGAATGATGGTTGGCTCATGCAGGATATGAGGATTCCACTAGTAAAAAATGATGCTACATCTATGGATTTTTCCCGCCGAAAAATTTCGCAGGCAATTTCCTGCAGATTTTAAATATAGGTAATTACATGTAGATATATAATCCGCAAGTAAATCCCTAGAAAATTACCTGCGGATTTTTTCCGCAGGTAAATCCACAAGAAATTACCTCCGGAAAAAAATCCGCAGGTAATTTTTTATGTAAATTTTTTTACAAAAAACATTTTCTAAAGTTTAAGTAAATTTTACAAAAAAATGAAATTAAAATTTTTAAAAAAAATTATCAAAAAAACTATAATTTTTTATTTTTATGTTTTTTAGCATATTTTAGTATTATTTATTCAATCTAATTAAGCAAATAGCTTGTAAGTAATGACATTAGCCATTGCAAAATATTTTAAAATTTCATAAACTAGGTCAAATGTTTTTTACATTACAAGGTTTAATGATTAAAATTTGTGTGTCTATATTATATTTTTCTATTCACTCCAAATTATGTGGAAATTAAATTTATAATTATTTTATCAAATTATTGGTTATTTTATTCAACCAACTTATCATATTAATTATTACTTTCATAAATATTTGAAAGTTTAATAAATTAGGTCAAGTGTTTTTTTAAGATAAGAAATTAATGTCTATATTGTAATGTGCTAAAAGATGTGTATATATATAAGTTTTGGTTAGTTAAAGTGAGGGAGTATATATAATTACTTTGCTCAAGTTTTATTTAAATAGGTAAAGTATAGTGAATTTAATTTCTTCAAATAAAATTAAAGTTTAGATTTTAAAGGTGTGTATCAATTTCATCCATGTATTATTAAAAAATATGGAGCACTATTAAATATGTTCTTTTATAATTTATATAATTTTATTATGACCTTTTTAAATTTGAAAATTTAAAAATTTATATTTGATAAAATTGATTAAAACATTTATTTTAAAAGGTTGAAAAAATTTATATTTAATAAAATTGATTAAAAAATTGAAAAAAAATACCTACAGATTTTAAATCCACATGTATATTACCTGCGAAATTAATTTCTGCAGGTAAAATTATCCACGGAAAATCATTCCGCAGGTACAATTACCTGCGGAATGACTTTCCGCAGGTAATTCTTTTCGCAGTAATTACCTGCAGAAAGTCATTCCGCAGGTAACATTAGAGCTCAATATTCTCGCTGTTGTCTACTGTCTATGCATCCACAAGGTTTCAAGACTTGGTTCACTGCTGTCTGCCCTCACATCAAAGCTCAATATTCTCGCTGGTCGCCCTTTGAATCTGAGGTAGGGGTCTCTCGCTTAGCCACATTTCGTCCAGCCATCTTTGTTCGCAGTGCACCGCTCTCCCTTCGTCACCCACTCTTGGTCGCCCTCTGAATCTGAAATCCCTAACCCACACCCAGTCCGCCAGTCGCAGTCACTCAATCTCGGAGTCTTGGTCTCTTGCTCTCGACCAGTGTCGGAGTCTTGGTCTCTCACTGCTGAATCTGAAGCTTCTCTGAGTCGTATCTGGTAAGTCTCTCGTCGTCGGCCACTCTGAACCTTTGTGGGTATTTAAAAATCCTTCATCCCTCTGGCAGTTTAACAATATTTAATAATTTATACTCGTGAAAGGAGCCACCTTCGCACCATAGCTTGTTTTCAGTAATGCCCTTAGCTCAGACTGGAAATCTGATATGTAGAAGTCTGCTGCATATTTCTGCTCAAATAAAACAATAACTTTACTTCTACTGGGTATGAAAAACAAACCCAACACATCTTGATTAGGAAGTGGTCAAATGTGTGCAAGCAAGCATGCGGTAGATATATAAATGCTTGATGTAGCAGTTTCTCATATATGAGAGTTCTCCAGTACTGAAGAACACATCGAAAGGAATAAACCTAAGTCTGCTAACCAAGAATAGAAGTAACATGGGCAAGTGGACATACCATGTATATCAAAATATTGAATCCATCCCCAAATTCCCACTCTCCCGACGACCAAAGCTAAGTAGGGTTACCAATTCAGAATATATTATTAGGTCAATAAATGTCTCATAACATGCTTTGTATTAAGAAGTAAAGTTACAGTGAGCCAGTGACCTGAGCACAAAGCCGCCTATAACCTTTCTTAGTTATTTACCAATATCCTTCCCACAAACAATTTAAACATCTCTCGCTACTGTAAATTTGATATGCCAACTGAGGCAATATAATCATTCTCTGGTGCAAGTAACCTGTTCGTATGGGAAGATAGACTTGAATGCAGGCAATGGGGTGTTCATTTCCCTCATGTTAATGGTATTGTGGGACAATCAAACTATGGTGCACAATCAGTAGTTCTTTCTGGTGGTTATGTTGATGACGAGGATCACGGAGAGTATTTTCTTTATACTGGAAGATTTTTAAAAGGTTCTTGAATTGCTATGTTTTTTTGTTTTTCATCTTGACATGGCTACCTATATCTGAATTGTCAGCTCATTAAACTATTTAGTTATATTGTCTGAACCCATGAGTTTGGGGTGCATGTTCTCACCAGTTCTAGTATTTGCTGATTGCTTCTGGTTGTTTTGCTAATGCATGCTAAGCTCTCTTGTTGCTTCCATTTAATTTTCTTATGTTGCCGATTTGTTAAGCTCTCATTTGATTTTGTTTCTCTTCGAATTAATTTTATGTTATTTTCCTCCACCCTTCTCTCCTTCTCCCTTTTTGTCTTTTGCTTTAATTTTCTTTCCATTTTGTTTAATACTTTTGATTAATCTTTCCTTGTTTCTATTGGGTTATTGTTGAAATAGCTAATATGTCCCTTGCTGTAGTGGTGGTAGAGACTTGAGTAGAAACAAACGAACAAACAATGTACAATCATTTAATCAGAAGTTTGAAAATTACAATTTAGCTTTAAAAGTTAGCTGTTTAAAAGGCTATCCAGTTCTAGTTGTAAGGTAAGCATTTATGTTCTAGGAATCTCTTCTTTGTTCTTCTATCTTTGGAAGCTTATACCTGATAATGGTCTCATGGCCTGTTGTAAATTCTTTTCTTTAGTTGATCTCTGTTTGGGTACTAGCAGTAGAATTTTACCTTTTGCATATCATAGACAGGAGAAACCAATGAAATTTTATTATAAGTATCAAATGAGCTAATGATCATACATAGACAATAGACACAAGAGATAAAAAGTGCATAGGAGAAAGGAAGGGTATAAGAAGCAAAAGCCAAAACAGAAAGCTTTTTTCTTTTTATATAAGCCACCACATATATTCAATTTTCCATGACTTTATGATAACGAAAGTGTGTAAAATAAAATTATGGGAAAGTTTTGGAACCTTGCTGTGCAAGGGTTGTGCTCAATGGTATCTAATAAAGCAGAAACTGTCAAATGCTGTCCATTTCATGCTTGCACCAAGTCGGCTCTTTCTTTATAATATACATGTAATGCAAAATATGGTAATGAGTCTCTGTCTTCCTCATCATCCAAGTTGTAATCATGCATGCCAGTAAATAAATTCCTCTTTGGCTTGAGCAGTACAAAAGTCCAAAGAAGGGTTGCATCAGGTAAATAAATGAATGGAAAAAACATCCCACTTGATCCATTTTTTTAAAGGTCAAATAGTGTGCCTTTAATGCTAACTAATTAGTTGAGTAAATGATGAGTTGAAGTAACTTATTGAGAAGTTTTAAGAATTTGTCAGAAATTATTTCCTTTAGTTAATATGTAATTTTGATTCTTCCCTTTTTTACTTCTCACTTTGATTCTCATTTTTAAATCATTTTCCTTTTCTTCTATCTCTTTGCTTACTCCTCTCCTGTAGATTTTTTAGCAACAAAAGGCATTGTGATA